>VXBQ01015622.1:539715-592862 GCA_013400175.1 Phainopepla nitens | reverse complement strand
CCAGCAGCCCCAGCCCCAGGAGCAGCCCCAGCCCCAGGAGCAGCGGCAGCAGGCACGGGGCTCTCCCGCCGCCTCGGGGCGGCACTCGCGCTCCGCCGCTGGGCGCTCCCGAGATTTGCGTCTCCGTTATTCCCTGGAGGGCCATTTCCCATCAGAAACTAATCCTGTTTTCAAATCTGCATGTTTCTTAGAACTAGCCCCGGAAAACTAATGGAAAACAAAAGAGCTGCGCAATATCTGTGTAGTCACTCTTATGCTTGGCTCTGGCCGAGTCTGAGGTGCCAAGAGAACAGCTTCCCAAAGCAACTCAGAATTTCTAATTCTGCATAAGAGTATTAAAATAAACAAACATGCACACACACACATATTATTGTTATGATTTACTTCAGAGATAAATCTGAAGAGTCAGTCTTCTTTTTATTAAAAATGCTCTTACTGTAATCCACAGGAGTGGGGATTTGGGGGTGGTGGGGGTGGAATTAGCATATTATTATGCATTTTAGTTTCTTGGAAAAAATTCCTTAGATAAGGTTTCCTAGATTTTTTTACATTTTATATTTGTATATGTATGTATGTTTGTATATATGTATGTATGTGCTCTATTCATGCAAAACCCCCAAATCTGGTAAGATTTCTTTGAGAATTTTTCTAGATTTAACGGATCTGACTCTTCTGTGTCAGAGTGGTTTTGCAAATGAAACATTGTTTTTTTACTAAAAGCTATGACTGCAAAATCACTCATCTCTATTTAAGATGCAGATGATTTTTCTTAAATCAAATAATACTTGATTTGCCAGGCAATGTTTCATTATGAGGGAAGAAGAAATTGTGCTTTATTTTGTGCATAAACTGAACCTGAATTCACAAAAAATTATGAAGACCAAAGCAACTTCGGCACATGCAACTGCTGGCTTTATCATATTTTTTATAATGTGATAAACAAGGGAAAAATTGTTCTTTCCTCATTATTACTTGGGCTTTTTTTTAATAAAATTTAGGCAGAATGAAGTACTTGAAATTCTTTATTAATGACATATTTTCATTTAAAATATCAAACAATCTTGCTGCCATCAGAGGATGCCTTTTACCCACAAATTTTCATCTGATTACTCTCAAAGGAAGCAGTGGTCAATTTTGATCAACTACCTTATTTTCAAAAAGTGTTTGTTTTGATCTTGTTCCTTGGAGAAAATCTTTTGAAGGTTTGTGTGATGTGGGTTCTTAGCGAAAATTAATCTGTTAAACTTCTAATGCAAAACTGTTAAGCTATTAGCAAGAAGTCACACCTGAACATACTACCTGTTAGATAATTATGTTCTATTATAACCCACTGAACAGTGACAGCCTGTTACGAGATTTCAGATGGGATGAAGATGAAGACTCTTTTTGATTACTAAGCATGAAAGACTAGCAGTAATCTTCCTGCAGAGTGCTGAGAGCCCTGATGTCCTCCTGTGGAAAATAACAGCAAATCGGTGTAGTGAAGCTGGACAGCAGCTGATCCAGAAAACTGTATGATGATGTATTTAGAAAAGCAGGTCTGGCAAATGAAAATTTACTGGACAGGACTATATCTAATAGTGAGTCATCTCAAGAGCAACTCAGTGCTGGCACTAGAGCCCAAAGGCTTCACAAACCACAGACCAGATGCTTTAGGCAACCTTGATGATATTGCAGGATAAGAAAGGTTGGGTTGGTAAGCTGTGTCCCTCAGCAAGCTCTCACAAGTGCATGAATCACAGTGTGCAGAAGAGAGTTAATCATTGTATCTCCATTAATGTGTAGATGATAACATTATTAAAATTTAATACACTTCTAATTAAGAGCCTTGTATGATAGGTGAATGCAGCAGTATTTTTTCATAAGACTTGAGGAAGAAGAAATCCCAGGAAACCAAAAAGACTATAAGGATTTTTATTCCTACCTGAACAAAAATGGCCCTGAGTAAGTAACATACTGAATGGGAATCTGCTTGTTCAAACTGAAAAATAATACTAAAATACTGATTTTTTTTCAATCAACTCTTTCAGAAATAGAATTCAATTGCATTAATAAAAAAATGGCATATTACTCTTGAAACAAAAGAGTGACAATTAATCCGATGCTAAAATTTAAAATCAGGAGAACAGAGGTGCAGTCAGACAAAGGGGTATTCAGGAAATCCTAGGAGGTGATGTGCTCGAAATAGTCCCTATCCCCGTCTCTTGAAGGCAATAAGAGAGAATGTTGTGGAAAAGACTGTCATAAAAAAGAAATAATTTCCACACTTCTTGAAGGCCATATTTGACATCTATAACAGAAGGGGCTCCAACACAGCTCTTTGCTGCTACTCTATCTGCACCATGTCCTTCTACAATAACATGCTCCACAAAACCCCTAAACAGTCCGTGGCCTTCTGCAGAGATGGAGATGAAGCCTGTGTTCCCCTCTGTTTTCTCTGAGGATTTTCCAGGCCTTCTCAGAGTAAGAGTTCCCTTCATATGGGCTGTAGTTCTGTAGTTTCTAAGGGAAATGATGATAAGAAGCTGAAGAACACACTGGGCATAATTTTCATGTTAACAAGAATGAAAATGTTTCTGCTCAGAGTTTTGGAATGTTGTTGCCCTCTTTCTCCTCTGGGTCGTCTTTTTTTTCAAGAGTGTCTTATCCAGAAGGGTCTGGACAGACTAGAAAGAAATGAAGTGCTGCTATTCTCTTGGCAACATTTGTTAGAGACATGGAGGGCAAAAAAGAGTCAGTCAAGCCCTCTGAGTGTTGTCTTCCAGTTTACATAACAAAGCAAAAATCCTTTTTTCTTATTTCTATTCAGTTTTATGATACAGAGAAATCTGCATAAAATTTAATGCAAATTTTACCATTCACATTGCAGAACTCTGTTCAACAAAACACTCCATACTTCCTCAAACTTTTATACAATTTGAGCCATCTCTGGCTTGATTTAAATATTTACCTCTGGAAGGTTCAGCTTTATTAAATATTACATTTATTAATGCATCTTTGAGTTAATACATCTTTCCTATTGTTTTAGTTAAAGTCTTGGTATCTTCTACTACTATAAACATTTTTGTTGTGCAATGTCTGAATATTTCCACTTATTTTGTGCAGAGAGCCTGAATTAAAGGACAGAGGTAGGAGAATTTTACGACCAGATAGCAAGTCAGGGAAATTGCAGGAGAGCAAGAACCATGAGCCATGACTGAGGATTTCATGCAGAAACTGAAGATTTTGAAAATGTTAAATTCTTCAGATTTGACAGCTGCTTGAACATGTAGGATTAATCTTAGGTAAAGATCACAGCTTTTCTAAGTATTGCAACAGGCAGCTGATATCCAGAAGAGCACAATTCTGTGTCTCATGCATAAGTGAACAGAGCATTTTCAGGGCGGCCAAACTCCTCCTTCACAGTGTGCACAGCAGTGATGCTCAAACTGCAGTCTGCTTAAATGAGCCTGGTTGCTTTGGTAAGTCTTGACCTTCCCTGATCTCCAGATCTCATGGATGAGAGAGTTAGAGGTTCAGTTATAAAAAGTACACTGTCTGCAACACTGTAATGACCACCCACATCCTGTTCACAGACATGGATGGATGAACTCCCATTTATTGAACAGCAGCATGACCAGAGCTTTTGGCTTTTTCTCATGAAGATATTTCTGTCATTGACTCTTTAATTTGTTTTTGCCTTGGGGACAAATTCCTTTCTCTTTTTAAGTTCATGACAAAAAGGTGTTATGTAGATATGGCATTCTCAGAAAATTCTCGAGCTGGAGCTATTCATGTGTCTCTCCCTCTGAGCTCTGAGGCTCAGGATCTCCAGAGGGTGCCCAAAACAAGTAGCAGAAAGCAGCAGAATGGCTGTACCACTAGTTGTGTGATGTTACTATTTCTTAACATCAAGAAGAGAAATTCCTCTCTTATCACTATTTTTTTATCAGAATATTCTCCTCTAGTCAAAGTGATCTATACACGGATGTCTAGTGAGCAAGCAGAGTGCTGGAGAACAATGCTTGGCACACAGACACATGACCCTTTAGGCCCCCCTTTTTTTTTTTTTTTTTTTCTTTTTTTCAGAATCTGACCCACAGATAGATCTGAGGAAGAAAACCAAACATGAAAATCTTCTTGACTTTCCCTCATACATTTCCCTCTACCAACACCTCTAACTGCTTTCCAACACAGACTGGTGGATAGAACTCCAGCTCTGTGCAAACACGTTTCCGTGCAGAACACTGTGGACTCAACATCCACCTGAGAGACTGATTCTTGAGAAGAGGATTAGCACTGCAATACCAGACAGCTGTCACAAGTTACAGTGATTCCTGCTTGTTGAGCCAGCAAACCTGCACCATCACCTCATGTCTTCAAGCACTGTCCTGTGGGCTGTGGGAGCCATGGTTTGCACTGGCTCTGCTAAGGCATGTGCCTCAAGGACAGCATGTTCAGCCAAGGCACCCTTAAAAACAGGCTTATAGTTAAATAGATTTGAATTGAATCTTACCAAAGAGACAGAAGGGTATCGTCAGAGATCCTGTTACAGAGACCCTGTAACACTGGAGTTTAAAAACTCCAATTTTTGTGAAATGAAGCATCTGTTTCTGTTCTAGGTTGCCATTAAACTCTTCAAATAGTATTACTAGCTACCAGCTGATACAAATTTTAAGACAGAGAAAAAGAAACACCAAATAAGTTCCTTATTAAAAGTAGTTTCATTACTTTATTTTTAAATGTTGTTTTTGCATTTCTAATTAAAGATTGGAACTCATTGGTTTCTCCAACACTCTTGCCAAATGCATCCTTTTAGACAATAAATGACCTGGAAATGTTTGCACACAACCTCAGATAAAATTTCAAGGAAGCAAAGAACCAAAATAAATGTTAAGCTGCCAACATAACCAACCCATTTAATTTCCTTTACTGCCTCCTTATAAAGGTAGTTTTATGTTTTTTTTCAGATTGGGAAAAAAAAAGTTGTCTTGTCTAAAGTCCTAATCTGTTCAGGACCTTTTTGTTACTTCTCTAATCTGAATGTTGTCAGTAGTTCCCTCATCTTGGCACGATTTTTCATGTCAAGCATCTGAGGGTATGGAGACTTTCAAAATTAAAACTGCAGCTGTGCTCATTTGAAATATGACTAAAACAGTGTACCACTATTCTCTATAGCATCATATGTTAGTTCAACATGCCTTTTTTCTACTGCTACAAAACTTTTTATATATATTTCTGTTTCTTTGATCCTAAGTAAGAGGCTATGCACATCAGGACCAATCCTGAAAACTCTCCCAGGCTGGCACAAGTCCACAAGCCAGAGATTTATGAATCACTTTTCATCAGATGAATGCTAATTTTTTCTTCGCAGGCTGCCTTCAGCATTTCCCACAAGAACTCAACAAATCTGAAAAATAGATTTCAGGAATATTGCAAAACAAACATATACAGAAAAAAGAATTTGGTTGCAAAATTGGGACCTCAGGCTGTCAACTCTACCAGTCTATTTCAACCTACATGGCTGTGGGCAAAGTACAGATGTGGAGAGTTTTGCTGGAGTGCCAATGAACACAAACCTCTGCTTACCAAGTCTGGTGTTGAGAAAAAGAACACACACACACACAGAAAATCCTTCATAAAAACTCCTACCCACTCTGTTCCCAGTCTGTATTTTCCTTCCTTCTGCTCTGGGTTATATTCAATCCATCACGATCCATCCAGTGGGATGATGAGCCACAGTCCCTCACAGGTACCTGCACCAGTCTGAGCTGCTCACAGGATCTGCAGTGTCCATACTGCCTTCAGCACAGAATATCTCCTGCTCCAAGAGTGCATCTCGGTCCCCAGGAGCTGCAGTTGTCCTTCTAAAGTATTTTTGAATGGCAGCACCTGAGGGCTTCTGGGTTAAACTAATGTTTTGATCACGGGTGGGTTTTACCACTGTTGACAACACTGCTTTCAGAGTCAGCTGGAAGAAGCTGTGGAAATCACAGTGTAGTTCATGGTCTCCTCACACAGACCACTACATCCCTCTGAGACCTAAAACCTGCAACTTTTGTCCACTAACATGCCAACAATAAATTCAGATTAAACTAGAATGTGCTGAAAAATGGTAACTTTTGACTAAATATTGTGAAAACAGCACTGAATTGTTACCAGCTCTGATACTTACGTCATGCTCTTATGCTTCACACTGCCAAATATTTCTCATCAAAAGAATCCCTTTAACTTGTTATTTATATCAACTGGACATTTACGTTTGTAGGGTTTATTTAAAAAGTACTTTTGCCAATTAACATATATCAATCTTACCTCTATTCTGGTTAGCAATTTGCAATCATATATCTTTGAATCATTAACTGAAATAAAGAACTCAGGGTAGAAATTGCATTTTCTTCCTTTTTTTTTTTCAAACAAAAAAAGCACAAAAAGGAAAACCTGGCATTTTCTTTAAGAAGCTAAGTAAAAATTATGAAGCCCTCAGCCTTCTAAGCAGTAATTTGCATAATTGGCATTGAAATGTCTTTGAATAGATAAGGCATTGAGTCCAAGCTGATGACTTCTAATGCTGTTGAGAAGTTCATGTTTGCACACATGCTTTCTATCTCTCCCATGATCCTGAGATCCAGGATTGGTTAAAATAATACTCTTGGAAAAAATGTGGGGATCTTCAGAAAGTCAAGGGCTTATTAAGCTTATACTAGTTTTTGAGTTGTTTTTTGTCACCCACTAATGAAAAACTGCCCTTATAATTATTCTTTTTCATGAAGTCAGGAAAAATAACTAATTCCCCGAGAAGACAACAGGTTTACTTACACACATCAAATGGGAAGAAGTAAAGGAGAACTCATCTATAAAGCCAGCTTTCAAAAACAAAATAGTATCTTTGTGTTCACATTTACAAAGAAAATACTACCCAGATTCATCCAGACATCTAATCTTCAACTAATTATCTAATGCGTCATATGCTTCCCTGTATGGCACATAACTTCTAACAACTCTCCAGATACAGCTAGGCATAACCTGTGAGATCTCCTCCTTCCTTCTTAAGATCTGTGTCCTTGCAACTGCCATTTTTTAGTTCAATGCATACACCATATCATGTCTTACTGCTGCTGTTAAACAGTTGTTAAAGATATAAATAAAAAACACATTTTAGATGTGCTTTGGTCTGAGGATCTAAAGTTAAATATTATTTACCCATGGAGAGACTTCGCTGACTAACAGTGCTTGTGAGCTTGTGTTTCTCATTATATCTGAAAACTTCCAAGAGGGTTAAGGGTAGGAGTCTTGCCACCTTAGGATCATACTGTTCTTCAGCTTGGGATGAAAATTTTGGAATGTGTCTGGCTTTATCTGCATCTGACTGAGTACGAGGATGAATTTTCTCCAAAAGACAGGATAATATTTCAGGACAGAAGACGAGTCTGTATTTTATAAAGATTTGTGCCTGCTCAAACTCATGGTAATTTGCTAAAGTTTCTATGTGCCTTCTGAGAGCTCACCAACAAGATGAACACAGTGGTGTGTGATAGCTACACCTCAGCAAATTCTACAAATTCAGCTGCAAGATCTAACAAAGCACCTGCACTTAGGTATCAGTCTCAGTTCCACTCTGAAGATTAATGCGAAATAGCACTACACTGGATGGTACGCATTTGTTTCTGAGGTGCTGCCATTTATAAACTGCTAAACACAGATGCATTTCCATCCATTTCAATTTCAGTGACTGCAGGTGGAGGACAAGGGCTGGTGCAAGTGCTGAGGAGCACGTGCAGTGCCGGTAGCTCGGAGGGCAGTCAGTGCCAGCTGCAGGTTGGGTTCTGTGGTGATAGCCCCAGGCAAGAGGCCATGAACTGCTGGCCCTGTACACAACAAATGTCATGGGGACTGTGGCCTGGCTAGGGGACCAGACACTCAGAGACTCAGCAGGAGCCAATGACCCCCAGGCTTTTGTGGACTTGGACTGTGAGGGTATAAATCCCCAGGGGTTCCTTTGTTCAGGGTCCCTTCTGGGAGGCACCACTCAAGCTGTTATTTTGTTATTTAGTTGTTCCACTATGATTAAATTTTTGAAAGGATCCATGTCTTAGGTTCTGCTCTGGAGAACCCAGGGTCCAGCTGATGAGGAAACCTGTTCTGAGTGTGTGAGTGTGGGGTGTGTAGCCATGAAGGCGCCTCGGTCCCAGCTCAGGTGGCGTGGTGAGACAGCGACTGCCAGAGTGGCACCTGGATGGTTGGAGAGGGAAATTTCCTTAATAGTGATGATCCCTGGAATCTGTGGAGTAGATGGGTGGGAACTCCAAAGTATCTGGCTACCACGGTTAAGTCAAAGAAGGCTTGTGACTCAGTCCTCAGCCATGCTTTCTCAACTGTAAAGATACATTTACACAAGAATTAAAAATTACCAGCTGTGCACGCCCTTCTTTCTGGCCATATGCACACCTAGTCCTTCAGGATCTTACAGAACCAGCTGTATTTCTTTAAGAAGTCATCTATGCAGCAGTGGGGGAAGACATTGGAAAATTTTTTTAACCTTAACACAATAGTGTTTCATCCCTTGCCATGACTAATGCTTAGTCTTGTACCATACAGTTCACAGTAAATTATATAACTTTCCTAATAACTTTTATAATAAATTAAAATTAATAGTAATTAATTAATTAATTATATTAATATAGTTGATTAATTTTCTGATTAATTGCTCTAAACAATCATAAGCAGTGTCATTATCCACTCTGTCACATCCCACTGTAGCCAGCATTTAGCAAGGTTTGTGATAAGCTGCTACTGTGGGAACACGGATTGGGAAAATTAATGAAACATAAAGTTTTACTAAAGCAGTTGTAATCAACCTTGACATGCTTCAATGACCTCAGACTCATGGGAGAGAGCTATATTGCTGAAATTGGGCCCAAGAAATGCAGAATTTATGGACCACAAGGACATTTTTCAGAGCCCTGAGATAAAAAAAAAAATGAGTAGGACAATTCAGCAATTGTCCTGAAACCCAATCTGGGTGGACTAATGAGCATGAGAAGTGAGAAATCAATAACCAATAGAAGACAGAATACTAATTAATGAAGCAAATTATGGCATTTCTAGCCAATGAACATTAATCTGTTCACTAAAATTTATAAATAATGAAAAGTTTTGAAAGTCTGTGTATGTTATGTGGGGCTATCCCCATGTACTCACAGTGCTGAATAAAATAATGCTGACTTTCTAACCAATCAAACTGATTGGAGAGTTTATTTCTAAAGATCTAGGTGATCTTTAACATTCCTTCCAACCCAAACCATTTTATGATTCCATGATATTGCACTAAAGAAATGAAAATTGGCCTGCTCTATGTTTCAAGTCCTATTCCAGATCTTGAAAAATCAATCTCAGGATTCAAGACTTGTCTTGAATAGTGCCTTGGTGGTACAGTAGTCCAGGCTGAAATGCACACACTTTCTTCATTCTTAGCAAAGAATCCATGAGCCTTAAATGATCTTTATTTGTTCAAGAAGCCTTCATCTATATTTCTGTCTGTTATTTGCCGTTTCAATAGGGTAAAGGTAATTTTATGATAAGGTTACTTGTGGCATGAAGTTCTGTGGTGGAGCTGAGTTCTCCACCTTCTCTGTCTATTCAGCAGAACAACAGTAGCATTCTGCTTAAAACCACACCAATGTTTTGCAATTCTAGTATGGTAAAAAATCTCTACTTTTTTACCAAGTGGATTTGGAGGCTTCCCAGAAAATATATTTGTTCTTTCTTCTTTCATCACACCTAAAAGAATGGAGCTGACCAGAGAAATAAAAAGAATTAATATACTTATCTAGAATGCATGTGCTACCTACTTTCTCTCTCAGAACAACATCTGCATTTTCTTCAGAGTTCCTGGCTGTGTAACTTGGAAATACATGCCAAAACATATCCAAGCCCTAAGCTGCATATTGCACAGCATCTGCAGTTTAGGGCTTGTGGGAATCCCTTGAATTATGGCAGATGGAGCACCAGGGAGCAAGAGAGAAGGTGAAGAAAAAGTAGGCAAAACCCCCAAATCCTTGTGCTGCACTCTTCACATGAAAGAAAAAATAAAACCAAAATTAGAGTAAAAATGACGATATATTGCCTCATTCAATTAATCAGCATTGCAAAACTGCAGTCACTTACATACCAAAGAAACAAACAATTTTGTTCATCTCATTATGAATCTTTAAAAGGCTATCATTCAGCATTCACATATATTTATCATAAATGCATATAAAATTAACACTGAAAAATATCTTCTCCAAATCCTTCATCCTGTTGACAAGTTTCTACATGCTATCACCTTGTCATTAACTGTCATGGTTTTAGTTCAAAGTCAAATATATCTTCAGGGGATAAAGACCTTTTACCTTCCCTGCTAAGATCACTGACTGCCTTTATCAACTGTCCCAAGAGAACCGATCAAAGATTTGATTTTAAATAACAATAATAATAATAAATTTTAATTCCATTGAACTGGGATTAAACTGATTTGAATTTATAAATTCATTGTGAACCAAAAAAATGGCAGAAAACCCATTATTTAAACTATCTTAGTAGAGAAACAAACACAACATACTTTTCCATAAAAGCCTGAAAGAGAATCTCTGACAGGTCAAACCAATAGTATAATATTCCTTCTCAAACAGTGGCAATGGGCAATACTGTGTAATACCTGCTGACCATTCATCTCATACTCCCTCATCATCTGCAATCACTGGATCAGGGATGGTCATTATATTTACCTAGACACTTACCTATTCCTGTATTAGATTACAGCTGTGAGAGGTTACGTACTTTCCTATTCCTCTCATCATCTCTTTACAGACCTTTGGTCCTTGAATTTCTCTTTAATTCTCTCTAGAGAGAAAATATCTGACCCCAAAATAAATTACTAGGTTCAGCCTTACAGTTAGAAGTCACATGCCCTAGCCAAGAGAATATGCAGACTAGAAGACATTTATGGTAGAAAAACTGTTCACTACTCCTGCTAGTGAAGCCAGGCTACAGCATAACAAGGAACATGAGGCCAAAAGGAGAGCACCAAACCATAACAGAGAAATCCTGTGGCTGCACTCGATGTCCCTGAGACTTTTCATGTACCTACCACAAGACAATTAAATAAAAGATTGAAACAATTTGAACAAATATCAGGAACCCCCTTGGAGTTGTGGCCCCTGGCTTCTGTAGGTGGCAACCATGTCCACTCAGAAACAGAAAGCAAAGTCTCATTGCAGTTTCTGACAAAAAAACCCAAACCAAACAAAAACCCAAAAAAAACCCCCAAAAAACCCAAACAAACAAACAAATTATTTCAGGGGAAAAATATAAAGCCAAACAACCCCAACTAAACCCCCAAAACTCTTATCTTTCTCATGAAGCCCCCTTAAAGTCTGAAGGGAAGGTAAGAAACAATTGCAAGCCAAGACATATCTTCTAACTGCTACTGTTTGCTTTCTTGAGCTGAATTTCTATTTTGAAAAGTCACAAGAACAAACCAGCCTCATTTTCAGTCTATGAACTGTTAGTTAGCTTCATCAGTATTGTCCATTTAAAATCAAGTGTTACATGAGAGTCACTGAAGACACAATTTGAAAACAAGCAGGTTGGGAGCATTTTTGCAGCTGGCACGACCACAGATATATTACTAGCCCTTTAAGTAAGTATACAGCTTCACTGGGGTTGAAGACATATGTTTATTAGACATAAACAGAACTAGTTTGCATTTTAAAAAAATCACGTGAAGTCTGGGAGTGTTTGGCAATGGACTAAAGGCTGGGCTCACTTCGGACACTCTCTCTCATCACACTTTAAGATTCTTAAAAGTTTTTCACTTCTGAGAAGAACTGCACTTCAAGTACTGGGCTGTTCTGGTTCCAGATGTCCTGCAGGTCAGGCAGCTCTAATATTTCCTAAAGTTAATGTCCTTTCCTCAGTCCTGGACAGAGGCTTCTCATAAAAGAAATGATGCCAGGTTCAGCACAGAGCTTTCGGTAAAGAACTAAACAAAAAGCTGACAGTGGTTTCTGGGTTACACTTTCAGAAGGGTACATTTTGTTCTTCTTGGTGTCAGTCCAAAATAACTTCAGTCTAGAGCTTACTGGAATTCATGCTGGCTTACACCACTGGACGTGAAAGTGGTGTCCAAAGACAAATACATTTTGTTGGTGAAGAGAGAGAGTTTGAATTCAAAAAACTCTCACACCCTCTGGTAAGTGGTAGCATCAGCCTTCAGTAACATCACCCACTTAAAAAAAGCATTGCACTTGTGCCGGAAATATCTGGTTATTTTTAATCTATATTTTATTTCATCAGCATAACAAAGCTGAAGCACTGAATTTGATTTTAATCTGTCTGGAAGAAGAATCTGTCTTCTCATTTTATAAGGTTTCAATCAGGATTTTAGCAATATCTTTGTTTTAAAAAGTTAACATGGCACTTACTTGATTTTTGTTTGTTTTTAGCTCACATGGATGAAAATCTACTTCTGTTCTGCAGTTTTCTGTAACTCATACTGCTAAATGAAGACACATCATGTAAGCTCTATATCTATTCACAATTCTTTTGCTGACATCTTTATATTGAGCATACAGGGGTAAGAGAACAATTTCCTTATACTGACATTTGTAATATGGAAGGTTTACATTACCATAATGTGGAATGCAACATTGTTTTTTCCCCCAGGAAGAAACAAAACGACATATAGCAATAATTTCACACTAACAAGAGCAGCTGAGATGCAATAAAGACCGCTTAACCACAAAATAATTGCTTTAAAGATGCACTTGGGGTTGTTTTTATTTTTTTTTTGTTTTGTTTTTCTTTTTCTGTTTTGTTTGGTTTTATTTTGCTGTAATGTAGAGACAGATATTAGGAGGCCAGGATAAGCTAAGACAAACTGAGAATAGAGAGATCCTAAATAGACAGTGTCGTAAGCAATTGTCTTTTCTGGGACACATAGAAATATTATTCTTCTTATTCTTCTATTATTCTTATGGAATAAGATATAAAATAGTGTATGCTTTTGAAAAAGCCCTCTCTACTCACCATAGGAACATAACAGCTGTTTAAAATCAATGACTGTAGCATACAAAGTCCTTTGTCCTCCTAATTTGAATCTTTTGTAATTTAAAATAAATTTCCAATAGAGAATCATTAAAATAAGGTATAAAAGCCTTGTGAACACAAAAACTTCACTGCTCTGAAACCTTCTGCTTGAATCTTCTGCTTCTGTTTGAGAGAAACAGATCCAAAAAGCAGTCATAGCTATGAAAGGGGGAAAAAGGTGTCATTTGTACCTGGTCAGTTGCTTACCAGAAAAGAACTAAGATCTTTATAAGTCCAATCCTGATCAAATTTAAAGGAAATAAGACGCACAGTGGGCACAGGCTGTTTTTACACTATCCAGCTTTGAAAACCTGATCTTCTTCACTTTATCGAGAAACAGTGTCTGAAGATAACTTTGAGGTAGCCCTGTTTCAAGCAAATATTTGGACTAGCTGATCTCTCAAGGTCACAGATTCATCAAATCATAGAATATCTCAAGATGGAAAAGACCCATAAGGATCAATGAATCCCATCCCTGCTCCTCACAGGAGTACTTAAGCTAAACCATATTACTAAGATCATTGTCCAGACACTCCTTGAACTCTGACAGGCTTGATGCCATGACCACTTCCCTGAGGAGCCTGTGACCAAACACCCTCTCAGTGCAAAGCCTTTTCCTAATGTCCAAGGAACTGTCTGTTCCAACCTCCAAAGCAGGATCCTACAAAATCCCAGGGCTATGAACACACTGACAGGGTCCACCATGCAAAGGCAGGATGTCTAGGACAAAGGAGGAGCTATAGAGGGATAATTAGGGATAATTTTTTTCATTCTACACTCTCAAGAAAACTCTAAATGCTAAGGTGACTGGGGCAGGATAAATCAATGTACATCTGATGCTCAGGGTCTTTTCAAACAAAACAATTGGATGGAAAACCCTCACAGTTTTTACTCCAGTGGAAGAAAATCTGCATCTCCCCACCTTCTGCAATTTTTCTACATGTATGAAATTCCAAAAGAATATGCTATTGGAATTAAAAACGACTAAAAATATTTTACTCAGGAGCTTGTGACACCATTTTATTGTATTTCGTAGCATTTTTTCCATGACATGCCTAATACAATATTTGCAACCACTACTGAAAGGCTTGTATGAGGGCATTAACTGCACTTACAGCCAAATTTGATAACCAATAAGCAAACAGACAGCTACAGTTTGTATTGTCTTTCTGTTTGTTTTTTTTTTTAAGTGAGCATTATATGCCCAAAATACCATCCCAGCATTAGAACAATCTTTCTGTCTGTAACACTATTATGTTGTAGGTAAATATGAACATACAGTGAAAAACCTCACGGCTGAGTGGAAGTCCACAAGCAGTTTGATGGAACATTCATATGTGTCTAACTACTGTACATTTCGGTAGTAACACTTGTCATAGCAAAATACAGATATATTTGTGCTTACAGACCTAGTTTATTTGGAAAGCATATAACCCATAAAACTAAAAGTGGTATTTGTGGGATTTTTCTAAAGTATGTGTCAAAAAGAGGTTTGTGGAGGTCTGGAGTATGTTTTGCTGTTTCATTTTCTTGTGTAGGTCGTATGCAAGTTTTAGGCCTAAAAGTGAAATAATTTCTCTTAAGTGACAACTTAAACAACAGGCATTTTAGTGTAGGCTTTCCCTGCCAAGTATCCAAAAATCACCTTGAGTACCAGCCCAATAATGCTAGATTACAAAATTACATACCCTGTGCCATTTTAATGTCCTACACAGAAAATTCTCTCCATCTCTACCCCCAAAAAAAATATCCCAAAGCAAACAACAGCTGCAGAATAAATTTGTTAAACTTCTACAAATAATCGGGAATACTGGGGAATCGGCGTTTTCTATACTTTTGAATGGTTGACCTCACATGACTTTTATTTCTTTTCTCCCTTATTCAGGGAGAAAAATTATCTGTTTTCTTATCTGACTGCACCAGGACTAACTGAAAAAAAAAAAAAAACCCACACAAAAAAACCAACAACAAAAAAACCAACCAACCAACCAAAAAAACCAAAACTACACATACAGTCTTAGATACCAAGAACTGTACAAGTAATTTCTCTTCTGACACTAAAAACTTCTATCACATCATGCCTCATCTTAAAAAACATTAAACTTCTTTTTCTGAGACAAAATACATGGGGGCTGAGAAGTACTGAATAGCAGAAAGAACTTATGGATTACTAGTCTGGCAAGTATACTTCAGAGCTGACACACCATTGTAAGGGCCAGTGAAAGGTAGCTCTGCAAATGAGTGTGCTTTGCAAATGAGAAGAAAAAAATCCAGTTTGTAACCATTGAGGAACATGAGCAGATAGTTAAAACATAGCAAAAAGTAAACATTTACTGGATTATTTAAAGTATATTACTAGAACCAACAGGACATACCTTTAAACATGTATAAAGTATTATACATAAAAATGCATAGATGTACAGTAAATATGTTCATTTATATGTAGACAGAGTAATATGTACACACAGAGTCAGTTGTGCTTCGGTGAGTCTAAGCAGTGAATCCTGCAGCACGTTGTCCTAAAGCAGTTTTATTACACAACTGTGTCGACGTAGCAGGTGTGGGAGCAATGTACATTAACACTAAGAAGATAAGTCATATCCATTTACTCTTGAAATATACAAATATAGGAAACAAAGGCCATAAATGCAATTGTACCTACACCTCCAAGACTTCCTTTTTTTCTTATTTATTTAAATATGCACAAGTCCACCTACTGGTGCTGCGTAGGTTTCTTTCCCTGTCAATATGTTGACCAGGCACTCAGAACAATATCTCTGATGCACTTCAGGATCACTTCCACTGATCCAACTCAGCACACTCCTGACCTTGAAGTCTTCAGGTCAAAAATGAGAGGAAAAAATAAAATAAAAAATACATAAATTAAAAAAAAAGCTTGTGGGCTTTATTTTCACAAGTTATTTGCCACCAATACTGTCAAAGCAGCTGAATTGTAGTGCATCCATGGGCAGGAGCATATAGCAGCTTTTGTGCACTTTGCAAAAAAATACATTAAGGAAAATCAAGTCTTTACTGGCTTGTTTTATCTGTTGCTAAAAAGATGCTGTGCTGCTTCTGAGCCCTTTCCATCAAATTCTTTTTCTTCTTTTTTTTGTCCTTCGTTTTTGCTGGCCTTCTCCCTAAAAAAAAAAAAAAAAAAAAAAAAAGAAATATTAGCAATGAGTCAAGTAAAAAATCCAGAAGTGATAAAAAAACCCAACAAAAACAACTCAGAGGTACAGAAATTATCAGTAGGGACTGCAATGGTAATGCTGGCTAAAGAGCTTCAATCACCAGTGAAAACAGAAGTTTTCAGTGTGTTACAAAAGGAAGCAGGATCCCCGACTGTCATCACTTGTCCACAGGCACAATTTTTCTGATATGAGTAACCATGTTGATGCAGGTTTCATTTTTGGCAGGGTGAGTTACACAAGCAACGTTATGCAAGTGGCCAAGGCCCTGAGCCAAATGAGTATGCAGACTCCTTACTCACTAGAAGCTGGATATATGCCTTAGACCCTTGTGTAAATTTGCCTGAGTGAGTAATCCTATTTAAGTCATGTCCAATACATCTGTGATTTCAATGAGAAATTAGCCATTACAGCCCAAGAACTTGGTTGGATGCCATCCTACATGCTTTGGCAGAGACAGTACCAACTCTGCAAAGAACTGTAGTTATTGCATATTAGTACATTGTGCCTAATTCTCACAGTATATAACTGTGCAGAAAAAAAATTTAATTACGTGCTTCTACTATTGGAAGTTCACTGAAAAATAAACAAAATTAAGAAATCAGAATCAATTCAGAAAAAAAGGTTTACAAGCTTTTTGAATGAGAAACTTCTTCCTGTTTAGCTCTAATAATAAATCAGTGCCCTTTGGTTATCTCAGCAAAGATAGCATGGACAGAAAAAATGTCAGATACAAAGGCCCTCATTGAGCAGTGCATTACCTTTTAAGTATATGCTTAAATCCTATCAAGTCTAGTAGGATTTAAGGAGACGACCAAATGTTGTCGGATGTGAGAATGGTCTGGATTTTCTTGGCAGTATCATATACTAAAATATGTGATCAATGGTAAAAAAATAAGGTTATTAAACTCTAGAAGTGCCAACTTTTTAAACTTTCAGGAGCATTTAATGAACTTAAGAAGACAGTAAAAAGAAATTTGATTAGCAGATTACATTAAATTGTGAAAATGAATTTTTCATCTACATTGTCAGTACATTATTAAGTGGGAAAAATGTTTGCCAGTCTGGTTTTGTCTTACTTCCATATTGTTTTTTTTAATTAAACAGGCCCAAACCAGTGCAAAGTGGTTTTTTTCTATATGATAATAATACCAAATAAATCTGATTATAAAATTATCAAAATTTATGATTCATTAAAAATATATATATACTTGAGGTCACACATTTGTAACACACTTTCTAGGCTACAATTCTTAGGAATTATTGGGGCACTTGTATATAAAATAGGACAGGACATTAAGGTAACGAGCACATGAGTTTAGTCCATATTAAAAATCATAAGGGTCCTTGGAGTTTACTTCTGCTTCTCATTAAAGTCTGGCATTAAAGTTACTATGGCAGTTTGCCATTTTAAAATCTAGTTAATCCTACACAATAAATCCTCAGTCCAACCACGCATTAATCAAAGCAGCTTTTAAGTTAAAACTCTTTAGTAACAGTGTATCTAATGACGAGGCACGCCTAATGAGGTCAGAGGGAAGGAACACTTGACACAAAAGCGGCATTAAAACAAGGGGGTTTGAACGATAGAAATTTCAATACAATTATTTTTTATGGAATTCGACTGTTTGCTATATTTTAAGGCATCAGAACTTGCATAAATGTATTGTTCAACACTGTATTCTAATTTGGGCTTTCAATATTCTACATTTTTTTACCCAAATCTTTGAAATGTTTATTAAGAAGGAGTAGATGAGGGGAACAATATGAGAAAAGCGACCAATTCTGTTGGTCAATTGATTCATTCTCACAAGACCAGCAGAATCAACAGGAGCTTTACTGGAAATTTGCTACCTTGTTCTCTCAGTGATCTTACCTTCTGGGGTTTTTCACTAAATAAACCAACCAGTAAAAGAAATATAAACTTCAGCCAGTGTCTCATCTAGTTTCTCTGTGACCTCCTCCAGAGAATTAGATAAATTGCTTACTATAAGTTTAATATAGTGAAAAATCTTATTAGCTTTCCTCTAAAAAATTGAGTTGTGCTGATAAAACAACACACAACAGAGTTGTGACCTCTGTCTAAGCCTTAAAAAGTAGCTCCTGCAACAAAAACATCAAATCAAATTGCTAGCATGCTCTCCATATAATATCCTTAAAATAGAAATGAACAGGACTAGGTTCAGTGATTTGGTATCACTGTGCAACAAGCACATTACAATGCTCCTGCTGCTCTGCAGCAATTGTCTCCATACCTGCTTTTTTATTCCAAGGGACACCAAAGGCAAATCACCTTCTTCTACATGTGCTATGGACTAGCTACCCATGCAGAGACAGCATCCCTGAGCCACTGATAAATGATAGTTTGTTCTTCTGTTAGGAGCTCTTTGGCTGCTCGCTATATTTCAAATTGCCCTGTTGTACAGATTACGTTTCATTACTTTCAGGACAATATTAAACCACACAGAGAAAATCCAGATGATTTGGTGATGCTAAGAGTCCCAAATCCCAAATTTTTAACCAGAAAACTGAATATAAAAGGTATTTCCTGGGTAATCATCAGTTCCCATATTGTTAGTAGAATGCAACAGAGATTAGAGATTAGCAAGAAAAAACTGATTCTGAAGACTAGAGTTCAAACAAAGAATGCTACTGAAGTCCCCACGCATAAGAACTTCTATTAAACACATATTTGAATTATAGTGGGTTTTTTATCAGCAGAAGCACAGTGAACAGAAGTATCTTCTGAATATCTTGCTACAGACATGTTTTGAAGAACAAGATGTTTATGATGAGCAAAGCAGGTCCTCTGAGAGGATCTGTGAGCCAGGCTATCCCAATTCCCCAAATGGAGGGCAGTGGGATGAGGACAGCCAGTCGGGGAGACTGTCCTCTGGGGCCAGGATGGCAGCAGCTGCCTCTGCTCTGTGTCATGGGTCAGGTGTGGACAACCCCACGTGCAGGTTGTGTGCACAACCTTCCCCACACCTTGCCACGCTCACTGCCTGCTCCTTAGAGCAAGAGCCCTGGCCCCAAGTTTGTCGCTCCAGAGGAAGCAGCAGGGCTCTGCTGTGCTTGGCTCTGTTGTGCAGTTGAAAAAGAGTGGATTTTTTTAGCAGCATTGTATTACAGTCCACAACCTGCTGTAGCACAAAAAAGGTAATTCCTGACTGAAGCAAATGTGAAGGGTGAGTGAAAGGATTCTGTCTCATAAGAGGGGTTTTATCTTCATCAAAAACAGGCTATAATATTATTGTACAGAACAGAAAGTGACAATACAAGAGAACTGGAGAGCAATTTCTTAGAAGGAAGGGCATGCAGTGATAGGACAAGAAGAAATAGCTTTAAACTGAAGGGGGGTTGGTTAAGATTAGGTATCAGCAAGAAATTCTTTACTGTAAGGGTGCTGAGGCACAGGAACAGGTTGCCCGGAGAAGTTGTGTCTGCCCCACCCCTGGAAGTGTTCAAGGCCAAGGAAGGATGAGGCTTTGAGCAACCCAGTCTAGTGGAAGGTGTCTCTGCCCATGGCAGGGGATTTTGCAAGTAGATGACCTTTAAGGTCCCTTCCAACCCAAACTATTCTATAGTTATATGTATATCCAAGATATTAAGTCTGATCCAACTACTTCATAAACCCCTCCTGGTCAGAAGCAGTATCCAAGTAAGCAAACAATCCATTGCAGCTGCCTAGGACCCACAGTCAGCACTGATCTTTGAAGTGACATTACATCCTTCCTAGTGGAAAGATGCTCATCTGCTTGTCATCTGGCAGATAGCAATGCACCTTGTTTCTGTTTCTCAGGTTATTGGTCTCCAGATTGGGCCTCATCTTCAATCATTGTTTTATGACTGCTGTCTTTATTTTTTTTTTTTTATGACTTTGATGTTAGCAGTAAGGGTAGCAAATACAAATATTTCATGCAAAGAGTAGGATATCAGGTTACTATATTATATTTATTTTGACTGCATTTTCACTTGCATACTAACTTGCTAACTAGCTTTTCCTTGAAAAGCATTTTTATGTTTGACTAAACAGGCTAAAAACAGGCTCCTCAATTACAATTATTAAAGTCAGCTCTAAACATGATTTACATAATTTGTTGAATTCTCTGTAAAGTCATAGGTATACACTGAAATGTATAGGGCCCAAGAAAGATGTGAGATGTAGCTGAATTCAGTGTTCAACTACCTACCAAAAAAAAGCCTTGAGAGCCCAATCTATCATTCTATATCTCGTATTTCTGCACAAGTTATTTTTGCAGAAGTAATATTGGTAAAGCCATTAATTTAAACTCTTTATTCTAATTTTTAAAAATTAAGTTTTGCAATTTGCTTTATAAATTACCAATAAGTCTTTATTTTCTAAGTAACTTATCCTAATGGGTTGTGCCTTTACAGGGTTATTCATTAAACTTCTGTTTGGACCACTTAGTTCTGGTAGATAGCTCGGCAACTAATATGTTATTCAATTAAATATTATCATTAGCTAAGCATATACCACATACTTTAATGGCAACATATAGGTAATGGTCCAATAACATGTAGGCTATAATGCAATTATTAAATGAATTCCTGAAAAAACATTATTTATGCTAATGTACCCAGCAATTGTCAGTATACCAAAGGGTACCAGCTACAAAAAAACCCAGACAAACAAAAACAAAAAACCAACCAACCAACCAACCAACCAACCAACCAACCAAAAACCCCAACACTAGAAAAAACAATCTTAAGCTGGACCTTTCTGGGTTATTTTTCTTCATTTTATGTTGCTTTTGTACCATTTTATCAGGGTTCCTCCTACAATGCATGCACTTGTGCTCAGTTTTCTAGTTTGTCTCATACCCCAAGCTGAAAGATGCTGGAAATACTGCATATGCCTTCTGGATGGATCCACCTGGTCAGCTGGGGATAAACATAACCTGGTTCAGAAGGAGCCTTTATCGCCTTCTGACAGCTGCAAAGGCAGCTTTCTCCGGACAGAATTTGGGCAGCAGATTCCTAACACCAAGGGCAGTCCTGCCCCTCCAGAGTTAAAAGGCAGCAATTGTATTCACAGGGACTCCTAGCACATTTCTTGAAATTCTTGACTCAGCCAGACAGCACCAGTTCAGTGTCCGGACTGTCCTTCATCTGGTGTATGAACACTGCTGCACGTACTGCTGTCCTAACAAATCCTGTCCGTCGGGAGTTTCAGCAGAGAAAGTACAATATACAGCCACAGGAGGGCAGCAAATTTAAAACATTCAATAAAAGGGAAAAATAACCAACCATCTGCAGTTTTATTTCATAGTCATTTCAGCAGTCTTACAGACAAATCATCATATTAGAGCTATCAGAATGTTTAATACTCCCTTCCTTATTTAAAACATTTTTCTCTTCCATTGATGATTATTGAATGATGGGATTTACATATGTGTGCTTGTTTCCCTTCCGTGGATTTTTATACCCAGAACTTTCACTGCGAGCAGCAAAGGCACAGGGGAGTCCTAAGATAACAGCAGACCCTGCTAAATACACCTTTTAGTCTTTTCTTCCCTTTCACTTGTCCTTTTTGGAGCTAAATGCTGCACATTTGTACATCATGCTCCTACAGCTGCAGTTCTACCAGAGACTTCATGTGTGGCAGTATTTCATCCATGTGGGAAGCTAGAAAAGTTATTATCAAGTCATATCACTGAAGGATGGCAGCATCAGGGAACTAATGAACGCAATGGAAAGATGATAGATACTAAATTATTAACCAGTCAACGAGATCGATGCAAGAGAAAGATGACAGGTCACAGAATCATAGAATAGAATCATTAAGGTTGGAAAGGTCATCTAAGATCATCAAGTCCAACCACCAATAAAGCACCACCACCATGTTTGCAACTAAACCATGTCACAATCATAGAATCACAGAACCATTTAGGATGGACAAACCTCTAAGATTGAGTCCAGTCAATCACCAGCTTGTCAACTAGACCATGACACTAAGTGCCAAGTCCAGTCTTTTCTTGAACACTTCCAGAACAGTGACTCCACCACCTCCCTGGTTTAACAACCCTTTCTGTGAATAAATTCTTTCTGATGTCCAGCCTGAACCTCCCCTGGCACAGCTTGAGGCAATGTCTTCTAATCCTGTCATTTGCTGCCTGGGGGAAGAGCCCAACCCCTACCTGGCTATACCCTCCTTTCAGGCAGTTGCAGACAGCGATGAGGTCTCCCCTGATCCTCCCCTTCTCCAGGGGTAACATCCCCAGCTGCCTCAGCCATTCCTCAGGTCAGCTTCTAGAGGAGCCCCCTCTGGCAGGACACTGGTCATGCACAGACCCACAAATACCTCATCACTTACTTTCTATTTGCACCACACATCAAGCTACAGATAAACACTGACTGCAAAAATCCAAAACTCAAGCAAACAAAGAATTCGGTCCAGAAATTATTCCCCAGAACTAATTTATTTCCCAGGGCTTTCAGTTAAAAATTCTGGATACTGAACCTGCCAGAGAAATGCACAAATTGTTAAGAAATCTTATAAACACACTGAATGGAAAAAAAATTCCTCACTGCTACAGAGTCATTCACTTTCTAAAGCATGATTTACAAACCAACACTGACAAGTAGCCCATAAGAAAGGGACATACAGAGCTTTAATAACTTTGCAAACCACAACCCGTGGGCATATCTACCAATGTCACCTGCTACTGAATTCACGACAGTTTTCCTGAACTAGTTTGCAGTTGTGGATTTGTTTAATGCTGTAACATTTAGGCTGAAATTGGCTGTGCTCAGTATGTGCTTTAGGAGGAATATGATTTGGAGAAAATCATCAAATCACTCCTTTTTGGACAAGGAGTGAAAGACATTTGGCCTCGGATGGTAACACAAAAAGAAATAAGATTGAGGAGATGCAACAGAAAGGGTCAAGTGTCAGAAACCACTTCCTCATTTTCCTGGGAGAATTTCTGATGTCATTTGACAAAGCCTTGTGAACACATATTTTCTCTGAAGACACCTGAAGGGATGGAACGATCACACAGAGTGCATCAGCTGCCCATGATACCGTTTCAAGTCCCCAAAAACCAGAACGTGTAAAGGTCAGTTATTAAACATTTGCAAAGCACTGAAACATGGTAACAATGGACATCACAAAAAGTAAGGAATTCTTTAATCATTCCTTCTTCATTTGCAAGGGTTATATAGTGTTCAGAAAATGAGGTCTTAGAACAATTACTGAATAAGAATACAAAAAATCCATACCATAATTATAGCCATCATATATCCACAATAGATAAAAGAAAGAAGCAAATGAAGGCACCACTTCAGCTTTGAAATGCCTGAGTTTGCAAGCTTACTGGTCTTCTTATATTCTTCTTGGTGTAATACTAATGGTATAAATATATATTCCCAGCCTAATGAAATTAATAATAGACTAAAAAGTGGAATTCACGTATGCAAACACAGAGTTTGATGTTCTGCATGCATTCTTGTCCATTTGATGTCAGCTTTCCTGATGAAATCAGAAAAATTTCCGTCTTGAGTAAACCTCGCAATTTCTACACAAACCATTACAAGAGCACTCAGTGCAAAGCTGACCTGAGTGATATCTTACTCAGTTCCTGACATCCAGAATCCTGATAGTTTATTTTCAACTTAATAATGTCACAATTTTAGGTAAATTATTATATCTATCTCAACCACCACTAGTGTTGCAAACTTGGTGTTTGCAAACACTAGACATCAGCTACTGAGATGAAATTTAACAGATTCAAAGACTAATTCTTCAACTAAAAGAAATATCAAAATATCTCAAGTTCCTGCATGTAAATCCTGTTAGGTTTTTGTTTGGACATATCCATTAAGAAATGAAAAGTATTAATACTTAGGACAAGAAGAAGCAAAGTGAGGTATTCTTTTTCTCCCAAACTATCCATCTATTTTTCATCTGGCCTGAATACAAACTAACTAAGCAATACTATAATCTAATATTCTTTCCTCCTGGAAAATATAGTGTCATCAGACTATCATCTCTTTAAGAAATACTGATTCCTACACAAAGAATGGAATTTACAAGTCACAGCCTATTGAAAGTTCAGTAGTTTTTTCCCTCAACTTTAGGGCAAATTAACTGGGAAAAGAGTCATCTTACACAGCTGAAATGCAATCCATTTCCCACAGCGCAGTTTTCCAGCATATACAGTAGGTGGCAGTCAGATATGAACTGAAAACTGGCTTGCACTTTCAACATTTCCAGGAATACTATTTTTGATTTTTAGAAGTACATATTCATGAAAGAATATGGAAAGTGAAAGACTAAAAATTTACAAACATACTCAGAGAAGAAAGCAAGAGTAAGCGCTCTCGGGGAAGACGAAAACTACTAAATTCAAGGGGACATGGAAACTCTATAAAACTCTCATAGGAAACCCCATGTTTAACTGAATATACAGATGCTTAAACATTGGGTCCCACTGTCCTCTCAGTCACTGTTGCATGAAAACAGGAGAGTCTCCACTGCAGCCAAAATGTTTGTCTGATGTAGATTTAGCTCAGAATTCAAATAATATGAATATCAGTTGCATGCAGGGTACTCACTATTCTTATCTTAATCAACACCATGTCAGATACTTTGCAAGCAGAGCCAAGAAAAATATTTACAATTAAATTTGGGCTTGTTTATTTTCCTGCCTTTTACAGAGAAATATAAAGCAAATTTCAAAATAATAAAAAATGTATACACTGTCAAGACTATCCATAGACATGTAAATATATTCCAGTTCTACAGGCAACAGTTATAGCTAAAAACTAATTGGTTTGAACTTCTCTAGGTTTACTGGATACTAATCTGACTTTAAACTCCCTCTGCTCAGTATTTCAAAATGGATGCTTTATTTTTCTTTCTGTTTCCAAGTTAATTTAATTAATTTTATTTTTATCTCATCAGATTGGGAATAAAAAATTAATTCTATTGAAACAACATTTATTTGTGGCACCCAGAAGGTTTAATTTCATACTGGAAATTGCATTTTATTCAATTAAGGGTTTCTTATAGAGAGGAAGATTATACTGAAAAGCTAATTTTCTTTTAGAGATATGTTTTCTTCTGTGGAATACTATTTAGTCATGAAGAGTTAGTCCTTTTTAAATTCCCTTCAAGGATTCAGGTCAGGAACTGAAGAATAAATTTGTTCCAGGATCATCTTCTTTTATTTTATTGTTTTCCTTTTTTATAACTGAAACAGCTCAAAAATTATTTTTATTATCATTCATGCCTCTCTTTAAGTATTGCACAGTAAATCCTATAGATGTTCTGGAAGAAAAGAAGCTAAATTAAACACACGACCACAAACCAAAGTACAGTACAGCAGGAAGACTCCTTCTGAGTAATAACTGCAAGTGAATATGAATGTATTGTTTCTAACGTGATGTAAAATTATTGCCTCACTCTCCTCATGCAGTGAAGAGTGCACCAGGCAAACTGCTGCACCTGCACTGCTCACGGGCACTCGGTGGGTTTGCCCTGTCGAAGTGCTCAGGATGTGTGCAGCGCCTGCCTGAATCAGCTCAGTCAGTCTCTGTCAATCGCAACTCCACCGCTGAACACAGCGCACACCTCTCCCTGCCCCACAGCCCAGTGACCCAGACCAGCTCTGGGGACTCTGCCTGTACATCCCACACACTCTGGCCACAGACTTCTCCACAGCAACGCTAGGCCTGCATTACTAAATCCCACTGTGCTAGGGAACATCTCCAGACCCCACCTCAGCTGTCTGTCAGGTTTGAATACACGAGTTTGAACACAGGCCAGGGCTGCTCCTGCAGGCATCTCCCCGGCTCGGGAGCTCTGAGCTGAACAATGCGGATGTGGAGCAACCCGTGCCCTCAATGCAGTGCCAGGTAACACCCCAGCAACTCCAGTGAACGACTACAGAGATAGTGACTGCCTTCCAGCTGTGCCCAGCCAGGAGGTACAGCATATTCTCAGTTACATGGCTTTCTTGTGGGCTTAATGAGAAGCATTTTCCCAAGACTATGACACCCTAATAATTCATACCTGCATACCTTTTCAAAGTCATTAGATTAAATAATAAATACATAGGCAAATTAGATAATATATGTATGTCTCTTTTAGAATGCCTACACTTTACATTAATATAATTGAAAACATGTTTTATCGCTTCAAACTTAAGATGATGCAGTGATTACAAATGAGAATTGGGATCAAGAGAACCTTTAGGGAGATCTCATATAAACACGACAAATTAGTTTCATATGCTGTTGAGGCTACTAATTTGTTGAAGAAATTTGTCCAATCTAAATCCAAAGACAAGAGGAGATGGAGGGTCCAATACTTTCGTAATTGTTCTAGCAGTTAATCGTTCCACCTGCAGAATTTCTGTCCAATTCCTAAGCTGAATTTTATTATGTAGGTATTATTTCTCATTTTTCCTTTCTGTCTTAGATCAGACTGTAGATAAATATTTGTTCATCATCTGAGAAGTTAAACATATGGCAGATTTTGTGCACCTTTCTTAAAAATTAATTTTGTAGTCCTTGTATAATTCTTTTTTACTTGGACCTGCAGTTTCCAACTGAACTATTTGTTTAGTTTTCCAATATCTCCTATAAAATACAGGTCTCAGTCTGGATGTCAGAATTCTGAAATTGATTTCTTTTGCTTCTTCCTTACTACCAAAGATATACAGAAAAGAATTGTATTTGAAATTTTTCTCTATACATTGTAGTGAACTCAAATGATTTTTTTTGAGAAACACTATTTTTTGGACGCCATTCCTCATCCTACAGGTATGTTTTCCTAGTTCTATAACTCTTTGATTCTCCAGAATAACTTTACATTTAACTACATGAAAATTAATTGTGATTGCTTTACAAAGTAACCTACATTTTTCTTTGGGTCTACTCTAAAATATAGTTTACCATTATCCTCAGATTATTTCTTTTTCTAAAAGATATTTATATAACTGACTAAAACAATAGGTAATGCTAACAGATTCTTACATCTAGAGGCCTTTGTAGGGTATGGGGTTATAATTACTGAAGGGGTCAGGGCTCCAGCTCACAGAAGGCCCTGTGGGAAGGCACAGCTGCAAGTCAGTTTGGGGGTGAGAGGCAGTGAGGAGTGAGGAGAGCATCAGTTGGGCGACTGTTGCGAGTGAGACTGTGATTGGCTGGAGGAACGCGCGGACAGAGGATGAGCAGGAAGCTGATTGGATGGTGGGACACGCGGACAGCAGCGTGGCAGCTGAGCCAGCCAATGGGTGCCCTTCTTCTGTTCTGTTAACTCTCGGTTTGGTCTCGGTTACGGTGGGTCAAGATTAAAGGTATAAAAAGGACTTTATGTTTTAGAATAAAGGGATCTTCTCTGGAGGCATAAAGGGGGTCCATGTCACTTTGTTCCCACTGCTACAGGCCATCACCACTTCTTCCTAGACATCCAGGCAGCAAATGCTTTAATTTTATTTTGTGTTAAAGATAAAGAAAATTCAATAGGTCTACAAATGTCCTGAGTCTAAACACATTCAAGGTAAGTAGACCTGGATATGTCTTTTGTGATGCTTCCGTTAGCTTCATTTCTACAGCAGCCAATATTAATCCAAATAGAACAAACTTTGCAGAAGCTTTTCATACATGAATGTACAGGCTTAGTCTCACAAAAAGAAATTCTACTTTTAAAGTAATTATGTTTGGTTAAGCTCTTCTGATGGCATGACAAAACCAACAAAGAAAACCAAAACAACCTGGGCTGGACTTAACATATGCATATAACACCTTTCTCATCAGAAGCTGCAATAAGCAAAATGTGATCTCTCAGGGCAGTGCCACAGAGCCCAAGGCTGTAATTTATCTTCACTATTGAGATGTATGTCTAGGAAAAGCCATTAGAAACATAACTTGAGCGTATTTTCAGAATGAAACCAGTATTACTATAATTACAGGGAATACCCCTTTTCTGAATCCAGCTGCAGTTGCTGGGGACATTTTTGTCCGTGCTTTTCCTCAGTGCCCACCGAGCCAGCAACCACTACTCACAGCTTTGCAGGCAGAAGGGGCTGTATTGAAACTGTCGGCCTATGGAAGCAAAGTGTCGTGCCTGCAGGAAGGCTCAGCTCCACCCGTGCTGCTGGAGGCTGGATGAACAGCTGTGCACACAGGTGTCCCTTCCTCTACAGCTGTGCACTCCCATGTCCCTTTCCAGACAGTTGTGCACTCGTGTGTCCCTTCCTCTGGACAGCTGTGCATTTCCATGTCCCTTCCTCCAGACAGTTGTGCACAGCTGTGCCCCTTCCTCTGGCACAGCTGTGCACTCCCATGTCCCTTTCCAGACAGTTGTGCACTCCCATGTCCCTTCCTCTGGCAGGACCTACAGCAGAGCAGTGCTGGCCTCACGTCCAGCAACCACCCAGAGCTGAACAAAGGCTTATCTGAACATTTTTTCACTAAACTGAAATAAGCCCATGACAAAAAATTTATCTACAGGATCTATTCACATGCTTAAATATGCTAAATAATGAGTATGTATTTCAACTCTAAGGGCATCAGTGTTTAAACACATTGTACTTAAAAGCATGTATTTTTTTACATTCAGCACTGACCTGAAGAACACAACTAAGAAAATGCCGTTTTTCCCCTTCCAGAGGCAAGAGACGGATTTGCTAGGGGAATTAATGAATGGTCTGCAGCATCTCTGTTACAGCAGCCTAGCACTGTAGATGCTCTCAGCACCACAGCAGGCTGTCTTTCCCCTCAGATCTCCCTCATATTCACAGCAGCTGGAGACACACTTGGCATCACATGATATAAGAAGCAATATAACATGGTGTCCAATAATACATGGAGTGGACAAATAGGTTCTCTTCTTATTCTGAGATATATCTGCAAGAAAGACAGTACTATAAGCTCTACCATCAGTTTAAACAACATGTCAAAACAAAATTGAAAAACTGAAGTTTTTATTGCATAAAACGTTTTAAAGTATATATTCACTGAAAAAATCAACTGAAAGTTAAAGGAAAATGTGTGGATACTTTCTTAAGAAGAAAAGGAAAAAGAATATGTGAAATAAACATAGCACGTAGCTTAAAGGCTACTTGCCATAAAAGGCTTTTCCTGACTGGAAGTTAAAGTACAGATGTGCTTAAAAAACAGATGTACATCAAAGACTGTTGATTAGAAGCACAGAGAGAAGTAATTATCAGTTTCAGTTTTTTTAAAAAAGAAATTCTTTATTCTAATACCAATAAAACCCTAGTATGTACAGAATGATTCTATGGGTTTAATTAACCATATGAAAAATATAAATGCATGTGCTATTTCAGCTCCACATCATCAGATTCTTATGGCTACTTTGAGTGAACTTCTAATGTATGTGAGATCTTGCCTTTATTACTTTGTGACAGTATTAGCTTAAAGACTGAAACCGTTGAAGATCTTTTTTGTTTGTTTTGCTTAGAAATGCCTGAGACTAATAATTCTTTGTGCACCAGAGGTACTTCCACCAGTAGACACTGAGGCTGACAGTCACAGGCTGGAATACAGCAGCACAAACCACAATCCTTGCTAAACTGGTGGTCAGCTGCAAGTGCTACACCTTATGAATGAAATCACTAACCTGGTGTGGTGGGTGGCATCCCTGGCCATGGCAGGAGGGTTGGAACTAGAGGGTTATTAAGGTCCTTCCCAATCCAAACCATTCTATGCTTATATGAAAAAAAACAGAGCCAGAGCACAGGTTTGAACACTGTCCTGAAACACTAGCAGGTTTCCTGGCGTGTTTCTGGTGCCAACTGTCTTCCAAGGAATGCTACCTTCCTGTTTGGCTGTTCTTTGCAAAAGATTAAGAGATGATGAAACATTTACTTGAATCCTTGAGACTTTACTAACTTCAAATTTACAGTTGTTTTTCAAGCTGAGCAATTTTTAGAGTGATAAACGCCTGGACTGGAATACATGGTCCTAAAAACCAGACATGCAAGTTGTGGTTTAACCCAACAGGCAGCTAAACACCACATAGCCATTTGCTCACTCCTCTTCAGTGGGATGGGGGAGGAGAATTGGAAAAGAGGCAACATTCATGGACTGTGATAAAGACAATTTCACAGGACAGAAAAGGAAGAGAAAATAACAATAACAACACCACCCATGACGATGATAGAATACAGAAAACAAGTGATGCACAGTGCAATTGCCCAGCCAGTCCCTGAGAAGTAGCAACTAGCCCCCAGCCAATTCATCATGGTTTTGTTGTTCAGCATGATGCCATATTTTCTGCAATATCCCTTTGTTCAGGTGGGGTCAGTTGTCCTGGCTGTGTCCCCTCCCAGCTTTCTGTGCCCCCTCCAACTCCTTGCTGGCAGAGCAGCATGAGAAGCTGAGAAGCCCTCGCCTTAGTGTAAGCACAGTTCAGCAACAACCAACACATGTGTTATCAACATTACTCTCATGCTAAATCTGAGCACTGCACCCGCTAATAGGAAGAAAATTAACACAAATGCACGACTTTGGCTACATACTTGGAGTGGCTGATACCGTTTTAAGTGCTGGAAGGAACTATTAATTTGGATCAAGCTCAGCTAAGTGATTATCAGCTTCTCACATTGAGGTACCACTGATCTCTACCAAACACTAATTATTTCATCATGTCAGCAAATACTCATTTCTTGGCCAGCACATTCATCACAATTTATTCCATATGTTGATTTAAACTGTCCTGTAAGATTAATAGTGGATGACAACTGGATCATTTAGGGTGTGACATACTTATCAAATTAATTACAAGCATCCTCTCAATTGTTTATTTTCTCTACTGAGACAATTAAACTACTATTACAGCCAGTTTCCTTCTCTCTAACTCAGACTAGAAGCATTTTCCTCTTCTAATTTACTGACTTCACAAAAATCCTTTCAAAATTCTGTCTGAATTTATTCTCTTTCCCGTTTTGTGTAATATCTTCCAGTTTCCATCTGTGTAGCCAATAATTACTTACGCCCCAGTGCTAAATAGTTATTCTTCTTTAAAATTCTTTCCACATATGCAGACTTTGAACACGTGATTTCTGTTGTCGCTCATTTCTGTGTAAATAAACTCTAGGTAATAGCTCTTTCCTCAAACATGATTTCAACAGGAAACGTAATGCACAAACACACAGTTGAAAAGAAATGTTTGTACTACAGAATAAGCATTTCTCACTGGTTTTTCTGTCAATTACAGGCAATTTAAATCTGCACAATTATTTGGACCTTTAGTTAGAAATTGCCAGTGTTGAAGCTTGTCTCTATCAGAACTATGGAAATATCCGAGGTAAGAGCAACAATTCAGATTAACTCTCATATCTCCATGATGAACATTCACAACTTGCATTAAGCATTATTCATATGTAAATAACTAAGCCAAAAAATCCTGCCATCAGCAATATAACATGACATCTAGGAAAAAAAGAAGTTTTAAAATGCACATTATGTGCATTACGCACATTATGTGGTATGATGTAATACCAACATCATACCACAAGTTACAGAGTTATTTATATATTTAGACTTTCATTGCTACACAGTTAGCTTTTCAAAGGAAAATATCTTAGACATTTGAATATTTCTAGAATACTGAAAAAACTTGATCATTTTAAATTATGGATCTGCCAACAGACAAAACACGCAGAAACATTTAAGAGTGATTAGTAAGGTAAGAGCAACAAATCAATTATTCATTGTCAGGAAATGTGTCTATTTAGACTAAGTGATCATAATATTATTTGTTTCCAACAAATACAATTCTCTGATCTTTAAACAATACATTATTTTGAAATACCTCTGATTTTATAAATTAGATGACTGATTTATTTTTGAATATCTGGATAAACATACAAGTGAAATTTTTGTGAATCAAGACTTTCCAAGCCAAGTCTCAACTGTGAGGGATTTTTTATGATTAAGTATGATTTCCTGGAAAACATGGTTTATCATAGAAAAATTGGCAAAACTTTCATAGTATTTGCCCTAACAGGCGCCACTGTAATGGGCTGTAGATCTATGAATAGGCCAAGTACAGAAGCTAAAACTAAACAATACGTTACTAAGTGGGAAGATGGGATTTTCTTTAAATTATAATACATGGGATTGATTTCATCCATAATTTACATAACAAACAACTTAACTAGCCTGATCTCATCATTTCTCAAAAATGTTGTTTTGACAAATGATTCTCTTCTGAAATTTCATCTAGCAATGAAATTTTGGTCATCTTTGAAGAACTGATTTATTCTCTTCTTATGCACAAGAATTACTACTTGGACACTTAACTGAGCTTTCAAACAACAGACCAGATATAAGTTACTATCGCTAGCAGGATTTTGTTCATTCCATGCTGGCCGTAAGTCTTGAACAATCACTGAAGCTCAAATTTCACAAATCCTTAAAAGCCTATGTGCATAATGGCTGCAAGAGTCAGCTGGTGGCATCAGAATACAAAAACATGAAAGTGGCTGCTCTGGGTCAACCAAGGATCCACCAAAACCACTACTGTAGCAGTAGACCAAAACTAACATGTCAGTAATAGTATAAAAGCAGGATAAAGACAAGTGCTCCCTTTCACAAGAAGCTTCCCTAACACACATGAGGCCTGGCATGCCCTTGGCTATATGGAGGCACTTACTGCAGAAGAGCTTGGAAACAGGTTTCTGCTGGAGAACATTTCTCCTGGTCAAACCCTTGTAAGTGAAAGCCTCAGCCTGACCTTCTGCCTCTCCAGAACTTCTTTGCCACTTCATGATGCTAATCCTGCAAATCTGATTAGGACCATGTAACTATGACATTCTGACTTATAATTTTTCATCTGATAATAGATCAGGACAAACTTTTTTGCACAAAAGTGTCAGCTGACTTTGCATGAAACTGAAAATGTATGAAATCTAGGCTTATTAAAAAAGCAGACAAGACATGGATTGAACCTGCAAGTCTCACATGTACTGCCTGAGACATGAGAGATCAGAAACAATAAGGGAAAATGTGAACTGCTGTATGACATTACACTAATAGAAAGTAAAAGAAAGAGTGGAGGTACAGCTCACCATAACAGTGTTTTCACTCTGAAACCAGGATATTTATTATCTTATGCCCTGAATGCCCAGTCCACCTGGCACAATAGGCCATGAATCTACTTTGTTTGCAATGCCAGTCTATAGCATCATGTAGTCACCAAGTTGCTGCCACTTAAAACTTGAGCTCCACAGTGTCTCATACAAAAATGTGTGCATCACTCCCTCTCTAATTTAAACACTTTACAAGTCAGGAACATAGTGCCTGCATTTCGGTTATCTGAAGTCTACCACTATAAAAAATAATTGCATTTTTTTTTTGCATATGGCTTTCAAGTACCACAGTTTGGAAAGACTGAGCCAGGATGGTAGTTACAAAACATGAAAGCATGTGGAGACAATAATTTCTGATAAAACAAATGGTTGAGACTCCTATTATAAGCTGACTACATCAGACAACACACAGAAGACTTCTATCACCTTTGGGAAAGAAAACAGAAAATTATTTTCACTGTGATTAAATGGGGTCAGAAAACAGAAAGGCACCTGTTAATATTCTGTTGTGAGGAAAGCTTATTCAGCCGACTATTGTGCTAATGCAAATGGTAACAGTTTGTTGCAGATGTGCAGTGGAATATAATGCAGCCAAATCCTCTGGGCTTTCTGAAGTAAGAAACTATACACAGAAGATGTTGGTGTGTTTAATAACCATTACAAAAGAGAATTTTAAGCACAGTGCCTCTTCCCTCTACCACGACACTGCAAATGTTTTGGTGTAAATGTTATTTTGAGGAGATTAGGATGTAGGTTGACTCAGAAATCAAAGTCCAAATGGTAAGGGATTTCGGACTTCTGTATGGACATTTCAAGGTAGAATCTTTTTAGGTTCTAGTCACTTATTATATTGATTTTAATTATTATTGTAGCAGAGAGACAAAGAGAGAGTCACTACAAAATTGGGGAATTATTTTAGGATAGTAAGAAAGCGACATAAATGGTGCTAATGTCTCAGTTGTAAGAAAAGAGCATCCATAGTACAGCAAAGAACTACATTCTACTTCCAGCTACATCAAGTAAACTGCAGATATTTTTCTGGCATTATATACCTCACATAAATTCTCACTAATTCTTTTCCATAGTGCAACACAAGTTTCAGAAATTTTTTTTCTACAATCACCATCAATGTTCCAGTGAGGTGTACAGCTTCCCATCAGTCATCTAGTCATATAAATTGCCCTTCCCTAGTAAAGCAACAGACTGAAAATGTCAGGTGGCCTAAAATGTCAGGTTCTCTAAATTACATAAGCAAGTTACATTTTTTTTTAATTAATAATGGAGAACCATGTAATTAATAAAAAAGCCATGAACTTTTTACCTCTGGCAATATGTTTGCTTTTAAGATAGCTAGTGTAACAATTTTGATTCATTTACCACCACTTCAAATTTGAAATTGAACTATGCGTAGCAGAGAATGGTTGAAGTTGGAAAGAACTTTGAGCTTAAAAAGAGAGGTCATCTGGTCCAACATCTCCTGCTCAAACAGGATCTTACAGAGCCATTTGTCCCAGACTAGGTTCAAATGGCTTTGGAACATCTCCAAGGTGGAAGACTCCACAACTTCTTTGAGCAACCTGGGCCAGCACCTGGTTGCCTCACAGTGAAAAAGTGTTTCTTGATATTCAGAAGGAACCTCCTGTATTTCAGTTCATGCCCATTGCCTTGTTACCACTCTCTCTTCAGATATTTAAACACAATAGTAAGATCTCCCTGAACCTTCTCTCCAGGCTGAACAGCTCTGCCTCTCTCTCTCAGCTCTTCCTCACAGCAGAGACACTCCAGTCTCTTCAACCTTCACTTAACTCTTCACTGAACTCTCTGCAGTATGTCCATGTCTCTCTTCTACTGGGGAGCCCAGAGGTGGACACACTACTCCAGCTGTGACCTCACCACTGCTGAGTAGAGGGGAAGGATCTCCTTCATCCCATTGGCAACACCTCTCCTAATACAGCAAAGGACACCATTAACCTTCTAGGCTGTAAAGGCTGTAATGGCACATTGCTGGCTCAAATACAGAAATACATTAAATTTCTTATTTAAAGGTTAGATAAATATATCCCATTACCTATTAAATACAAACATCAAAATTATTAGGCAGACTGATAAAAATTATCACTCTAGATTAATTACATCAAATAATTTATTTTACACAGATTGAAAGAGTAAATTAGAGCATTAATGAGTAAATAGAAAAGACATACAGAGTAGAAACCCCTGTTTATTGAAGAAAAATAAAGTACAAACATAGGAAGCAAAAGTAAACCAGGGAAGTGTGGAGGAATATAGCTAAACAGGGAGAAATGTGTCAAAAACTGAAGGAAGAAGAAAGCACACAGGTGTCCAGAAATAGTTTTGGAAAGTGCTAGAAGCCTGGTAGTCACTAGACACAAACAATGTCATGACAGAAGAAATGCTGACATGATGACATTCTGGTGAATTTATGTCAAGTGATGCTTTTTGTAATCATCCACCAAATAAAGTAATTAATAACTTAACATAATGCTTTTAAAATTAAATTTGATATTCAGAAGGAACCTCCTGTAAAGTCACATCATTATGCATGTCTGCTAAGCTCAGCAACTTCAAAAATTGAGGTTTTGGTGAAGCTACGACAATTTCATGAATACTTGAAATTGTGGTTTTCAATGTGCATTGTGCCAGCACCTGTGTAAGAGCAGATCTATCTTTGTATTCTGAGCATTCTGAGTGGAGAGTCGCTCCATCAAACAAGAATATCAAATCTTGTCTCAGGACAGGACTGAAAAAATAAGCACGATTTGAATGGAATATTATGAAACACTATGAATTTTCTTTTTCCTCAAGGGACTTAAGAAAACATATCAAACTTTTGTGGTTATGTCAAAGAGCTAAATAAAAAAAAAAATACCCAGAAGTAGAAATGTCCCAACAAAAATGCACAGTGTGAGCAACAACTATGTCTCCTCTCCAAACTGCATTATTCCATTGAAAATCATTTACTTTAGTAACCAAGAATTGGAGTTCTAGGGTTATTTAGTAGCCACATCTTGACATTTGGAAAAAATAGCCGTATATCAAGTATCACAATTATCCACAGTATAACAGCAATATAATAATACAAAACAAAACACAATCCATTAACCACAATGTGAATATTTTCATATACTTCTGAAATTCCTACTTTTAGCCAGTACTGGAAGCTTCAAAATCCTGGAAGAAGGTTTTTTCTTATTGAAAGATTTTACATTCCTTTTTAATGGTAAGATAAATTAAATAATGATCAAGACTTTTTGCAGTTATACAGAAAGCTAAATATTCTTGAGGTCATGGTTAGGATTCTAGGGCTGTGGGTTAATATCCAGACTGTATTCAAAGACATGTTGTGCTACCATGATTCCAAACTAATATGCAATTCACAGGTAGCTACAACACAAAAATCTCTATCTTTCTATTCCATCCCTTGATTTAAGCCTTGCAAAAATAGGGTATTAAATACTTGAAAATAAATTGTTTATCTTTTCACTGATATCAAGGAATTCCAAGAATAGTGAAATAATATTTTTATTGCCAAACTGTTTCAAACTCCAGTTTCTAAACCAGCCACGGAGGGCTCCTTGTGGAGTGTTCAGCACATCTGACCACTAAATTATTTGTCTTGTTTGGCTGATATGTGTAACTGTAACATAGTCAGAAGTATTTCTTCAATTAGAACACTGCTTCTGAGGGAAACAAGAGAATATGATTTTATGGGACTATTTGTAATCTAGCATTTTATAATCTTGAAGTTTAGTGTGAAGAAGTATAAGACTAAAAAAATCTCCCAGCATGCTCTGCAATACCATTACTCTGGGCAAAAAAGACTGACTTTACAATGAACATTTTTACAAGCCCCTGAGGGAGAACAGCAAGTCCATCTAGAAGTCAGTAAGACATTTTTGTGAAAGCTGAAGGAAACTTTGAACACACTCATCTCTCTGGAAAAATACTCTTCAGTAGCAAATGTTCAAAAGTGCTCAGTACTCTGCAGGGCATGATAATAACAAAACTGTTATGGAACAAATTTTTGAAAGCCTGAACAACAGCAGCTGTGTATTAAAAGAAACACCAGTAGTGAAAGATTAAACTTATTCTAGCTGCAAGCACCTTTTGGAGTTAGGAAATACCAGCAAGCCTGGAAGCACACAAACACTTTTAGTTCTGTGCATGTACACATATATGTTAATATTATTAATATTAATTATTAATATAATATCCAAACAGATGACTGTTGTGCCAATCTCTCTAATGGGAGGATGTTAGCTTTTTGGGATAACACAGTAAGCTTGAGGTATAAATGAAAAACATGATATATACCAAACTTAATCAGAAAAAATCTAAGCACACACAAAATCCAAGTTCTTACCTCTTAACTAACTGTGTTGAGTGGTAGAAAAAGAAAAGCAGAATAATAAATGTTGACTCCTGAACTACAGCCACTCAGACAAAAATGCTTCTACATTTTAACTTTATATACACAATTAGATACTCAATTTCCTGGTATTTTTCCATCAAAATAAAGCTAGACTGCAATAAACACTGTATGAAGCAAGGAAGATTTAGATCTGATTTTTATTTTCATTATTTTTACAAATCTGGCAGAGAAACGCTCCAAAACTTCCAAACTAGGCAAAGTACCTTTTGCCCTTATCTTCAGAAGCGTAAGATCACCATAAGTACAATTCAGTTTCTTTTTAATGGGAAAATATATTTGCTAGCAAAGACGAGATTGTGGAGCTTGTTTAGTATTAACTTCTGCCAAGCATAAACAATGTTTCTCTGAGTTACTACTGATTCATATGGCTAATGGCAGTAACTATTATCACTTCATTTTCTGTAAAATGGCCTAGGCTTGAAACCTCCCACACTTGACCCTTGTGACAACTCATGACTATTAAACAATCAGCAAGTGCTTGCTTTCCAAATCTCATACCTGAGGTAGCATGGTGACATCACTACCGTTCAACAGCCCTTTAAAATGAGCTTTTTTATTTTAACTTGGGCTCAGCTGAACACCATATTCACATGACCAGTGCTGTAATAGGACAACTTCAATCAACTCAGCTTTGAAGACCACAAGTAGCACATTTTAAAAGAAAGCTGTTTTACTAGCAGAACATAAATATAACTGAAGACTGAAGTATTTTTATCTGAAGCAGGAAATTGCTGTGCTTAATACAGGATTTGGAAAGTCTGACTATATCACAACTGGGTTTAGTGCAATCTCTTTTTAGACACACAATTATACCTATTTAAGACAAATGAAACTGCTGACAGGAACCAAGGAAGTAAATTACCAGCTATTATTTTGCTCAGTCACAATGCATTGCATTAGCTCATTTTTTAGAGCTTAATAGATAATATGAATTTCTAATCTTCTCAAATTAGCATGCCAGATAGTGCACTGAAGTGTTCCTTCACTTGATTTTTTTACTGCTGACTAGGTTTTACGTAAATACCATGAAAATCAAATGTTTTCACACAGAAATATATCAGTTTTCACATGAATACCTAAGTGAGACACAGTGTTTTAGCAAACATTGAAAACTCTAAACTATTACCTCCGAACATGTTCCCTTTGGGGTTGGATGTCAGGTAAAAGTTTGGCAACCATATTGAGCAAAAAAATCATAAGCCAGTTGCAAGTAAAATTTCAAACCACTGGATTTTAATGGAATAATTAATTTCCACTGCTTTTCACTTAATTTCTGGTGTTGAAACCCTCAAAGTGTCCATTTTCTCTAACTTTTGCCTGCAGCTATAAAGACTGGAAAAACAGCTAAAACATTAAATGTGTTATTATGTGGTGGTTCCAGGAGCTGAACTTTAGGAAATCAGGAAACTGGTGACAAAAATTACACAAGAAAGCAACACAGGAAACTACCATTAATATCCACATTACTACTTTATTCTCTAAATCGTTTCAGGAAGTAAGAAGGTAAAACCTTGTCATAACAGTTCCTGCAAGTGATACATGGTAACTTTCACAGTACAAAGAGTTTTTCTGAAGGAAGTACCTGAGTTTCCCCAAACTGTCCACAAGGAACAAATACTCTAACAGATTTCAGGGCATTTGTATCTCTCCTTTGGCAGCAGAAGCATTGCCACACTGACAGCATTGGAGTTTCACTCCCTAAAGATGTGTCTTTCCAAAATCAGTCATCTTTCGTTGAGGGACAAGAAAAAAGTTTGCACATGACATTGTTCTCAGGCCTCTGCCACTTTTTTGTCTGTTTTTGTCTTGGAACAAGACAATGAGAAAAATTGCTGTAAGTGGTACAAAAGGTAAACACACAAATTCAATTGCTATTGAGCTGACATGAAGCCTGTAACAATTCTAGAGAATTACACAGCTAATTGTCCAACTAGATGAAATTTTGGTTCATGTAGAAAAATAAAACTCCTATCAATAGATCCACACCCTTCTTTAATAGCCCTGAAAGATGATACAGAAATGCTGACTTGAACAACTGTCTAAAAATTAATAATCATTTTAAGTGGTTGTTTTGAAGTATATTGCTCCCAGCTTTGAAGTGCACACACTGATGCAGAAGTTATAACTCCAAGTCCAGCAATGCTATTTAAACTCTTATTCTATACTCAGTTGAGGAAAGTGTATCACTTATGGTTTTTTTTTTTATTTTTTCTTCTAGGACAACCTTTGCTGATATTGCAAGAGGTTCTAAAATTGCTCAATAAAGTGAGAAGGACTTTAGTTATATTTTGGCTTCTATTTTACATTCACTTTTAAGTTCTGAGATGTCATTCCTTCATGGAACAAGCAATAAATTACAAAACAGATAGATTTGCTTCTCGTTTAAACCAACCAAGCAATTAAACTTTGCTGGCTTTGATGGGACCTCTGATTTTTGGCAATAACCATCAAGAAGTTCACACTCATCAATGCTATGAGAGATTCATAGCAACTCATCTATAAAACACCACCAACCTATTCCAGATAAGCATCTCATCCAAAGAACTAGGAGGTGAATGCTTTATAAGCTTGAGTCACAGTTTGAGACACTGTAAACCTACAACACTGTAATATAGGGGGAAGAAAGTTCCCCTCCAAAGAAATTGAATTTCTTTTATCTCTCAAAAAAAAATTTCAGATGTCTGGAAGAAAACAAAGAGAAAAGTAAAATATCATTATTTCACAACATACTCCACCCCCAAAAAAACGTTATTCTGGAAAAGACATATGAATCAACTTTTTATAGAGCTTGAAATTTGAAGAACTATTACTTATTTAATTAAAAAACTCCAGTTGAAAGAACTGTTCAGCATGTTATAAAACTTCTCTCAAACCACTATGCTTTTTGGGTCATCTCTGAGTCCTGCAGAAATAATAAATCTTCTTCTCTTTTTCCTTGTCAAAGCTGCAAGAATAAACTGAACTTTTATCTCTCAGGATTTTTCCATTTATATGTCTAGGACTCATGATCCACTGGCATCCCCTGTTCTCAAAAGAGGAATTATTGCTGCCTACGTTCAAGCTGGCACTGGATTGCAGACACGATTGACAAAGTCTGGTGGCAGAATAATCATGTGCTGCGTGCTGGGAATTACAGCTGATAGCATCTATTCATCCCACAGAGAACATACATAGAATCACCTTCAGTGACTATGAAAAACTGATTCTGACCTTACATCAGAATGTCAGTAATTTGTATTATCACGCTGACACAATCTGTAATGATCTTGAAACAACTTCCTTTTTCTTCAAACTCACCTCCCTTTATTTTGCCACAGTACTTTCTTTTAGCTAGAAACCTCCCATCAGTTATTCCAGTTGCCTAACCAGAGCAATGACCTGAATCCTGACACACGATTTGCTTAGAAGATATTTTTCATCTGTCAAGTTTTTATGGCCTAGAAATTTCTTCAGCCAGCAGTTATCAAATACAGTCTTTTTTCCTGTTGTAAATACACTCAGAGTTCTACTCATATATCACTCTTAGTGCTATATGGCAGAGTTGCAAACTGATTTTTAGTGCATATCCCCTGCACAATGTTTTGCAATGCTTAACATTATCCTCTATATTTGACCAAATTGTGGTTTTTCTTTGCAAACCCTTACAGAAGTTTTGTCTTCTTGTTTAGATGTTATAAGGAACAGACGGTAAATGAGGAGGTAACAAAATAATCTGGAACATAAATTCAGAGCAAAAATAAAAAGCTAGAATTTAACCATCTTTTTGGTAGTTTATAACTAGCTTTGTTTTAGAAACCTTTTAAACATTTGTCATGTCAAGTAGTAGATAAATGTAGCAACTTTGTTGGTATTGAAGAAACTACAGTATTATAGATGCAATCTAGCTTCAGGGCAGCTATGCTACATGTGATCAAAGCTGCTTGGCACTTGCCTCTAGTCAACAGCTAAGGTTTCATTGTGCAACATTAAAAGCAATGAATTAAAAGAGTTTGACAGTTTTTATAGTACTCTTTCTACTGTGCTGAATTTTTTGTATAAGTACAGTTTGCAACCCATTCAAAATGTTCACTTCTGTATCTGACAGAGAAGCAGAATAATTTAAGAGCTGGCTGCCATCTTCATCAGGAGGTACTCTAACAAGTGCTATGGTGTTAATATGGGATATTGATGTCACTGGAAATCCCTGTGATCTTTATGCTCCGTGATAGCTCAAGCAGCTACACTGGAGTTGCAAGTCATGCCCCTTGTTTGAACTTCTTAAAGTTTTTAATAAATCTGACATGATGTAAAGCACCTGCTTTGGTGTCCTACTTCTGCTGCTCTTTGCAACCTGATACCTCTGACTGGGTACCAGGTTTGCAGAAGTCATCACACTTATGTGTATGATCAGCAAAAAATGCCAAGGAATGCTCACAGGAAACCAACATAAGGCTTAAAATAGACAAATATATGAACAGCCAAGCTAATACATTTGGGTAAGTAGAAAGTCTTAAAACATGATCTAAAAGCTTGCTATTGTGTCTGCAATATTCCCACACGGTAAGTAGATGTGCACAACATATGACTGAAGTGCCAAATTTGAAGGTGCTATGTAAGGCTGTAAAAACTCATCCTCATTTGAACCCCAATAGCCATCTACTTGATACATACTTTATAAAGAAACACAAACTGATAAAGTCTCACTAAATGGCAAAGATGATATAAGATACTAACTCAGTGGAGGACACTTTAAAACAAACTTTTGGGGCCTCTTCAAAATCTAAACAGTGCTAGTTTAGACACACAAATACATTTAAGACAGAGGATTTACTGTATAAAAGGGCCCTGCATTGTGTCCATCATAAATAATACTGCTTCTGTATTTGATCATTTGGTGCAGAATGCTTATACTGACAAAGGGAAAGTACTGAGATATCTCCATTGTATTGCATTGGTCTTTACATGCTATTACTCATTTTAGGCTAATTTACTCTGAAGACTGTGCTCAGAAAATTATTTAAATCTACTCATTTTTAATGGTACAATACCATGTAACATCAATGCAGAGTAGGGATGCCCTGTCCATCGCAAGAAATTCTTGCTTTCTCTCAGTCTTCTCCTATACTCAGGTTCCCACTCCTTTACCAAACACTATCTGCAGTAATTTTGGTAGTTCTTCAGAATGAACCAGGAATTCAAAGTGTTCAAGAGAAAGTTCTTTGCATTTATCTTTGAAGTGTAAAGCAAAATGTACTACAGGAATCGGTGGTGGTCAAACTTTTCAATCTGAAATAAAAAAATCTCAAATCATCTCAAATTATCTCAGAGAGCTCTAAAAAGACAACAACAACAACAAAAAAAGCAAAACCAAGCAACAATTAAAAAAAAAAAAGCAACAGACCTTCCATTGCCCTTCTTCTGCTGCACACGAGAGGTAAAGATGTAGAAGCTTTCTGTGAAGGACTTTCACTGCACAGCCTTAAAAATCAGGGCAGTTGACTCTGGCCTAGTTCTAGCAATGGTGGTCACACAAGTGAGAGCAGCTGGGGAGATGGTTCCTTCACATATTCCCTCTTGGCACTCCCCCTTCACCCCTCTAGCCCTCTGCTGCAAGTTAATTAAATTAAATCTGGCCTGCAGCAGAGTACTGGAAGCTGCTGCATTTATGCATCGAGCAGTGTGCCCTTCCAGAGTTATTGTGAGCCTCTCTGTAATAATTAGACAGGAATAAATCCCAGGAGAGAATGAGTCCCCCAAGTTAGCATTCTTGATCTATGCACCCGTAGAGCAAATCACAGTTCTTCATCCCAAACGTAGTACCTCATGACCTGAAAACATTATATCTGCAAAGCACCATGCCAGATCTAATAAATCGTGTGTCTCAGCAGGGACCATTAACTCCTGCACAGCATTATGCTGACACTTTTAAACTCTCCAGTTCTTGAGCTACTTTATGCAGCATTGGCTTAGGAGTCTCTGAACTACGCATCAATGTAGAATTGCACATTCTTTGTCTGATTTTAAAAGGCACTGGAAAGCATTCAGTAAATCAGTCTGTGTGATAGGCTTCACCTTCTCCCGTTGGCTAACAAAGCCATTAATTAGGAACCGTATGTCTGTACCTTCATAATTTTTTTCTGCCTAAAGATCCATAGAAGAGAAAGAAGCATTTGCTCTATTTCTCGGATTCTTTCCTCTCTCCTTTTCTTTCCTGGATTCTCCGCCCTCCACATCTGCACTCTCTGGCTGTAGGATAAGAAATAAACAACTTCTGCTGCATTTAGCCTGAAGCTGTGAGGCTCTTGTCTTAGGCTACCTTAGGTTGCCACAAGCTGTCAAGCAATCAGGCCACAGAGCATTCAGAATGATCCTCCAGAATAACACAGCTATTATGAAAGGTAGAGACAAGACATCACAATCACAATTACAGCAGTGCAGTGATTTTCTATCTTAACAGTCAAGTAGCTGCAATTACCATGTGAACACTGCTGGCCTACTGCAAGTGCGAGGGTGATCAACACTCAGATAATTTGCATTGGTACTGGACAAGGAGTACTGCACCTGACGGCCACTAACACAAATGATCACTGACATCAGTGACACCAAGACTGGAGGAAACCTGGGCTGCTGTGATCATGCACTGCTGGAGTTAGTTTATAGTCCTGAGGGATATGGGTCAGGCAAAGAGAAAAGTTGGGACCCTGAATTTTAGGAAAGCAAAATTCCAGCTGGTCAGGGAGTTGGTCAATAGGACCTCCTGGTCCTATTTCTATCAGTCAATAAAAAACCCTGGTTTCCCTCCAGGAAACTGCCCCCAGGGACAAGGGAGTAGAACAGAACTGGTAGAACTTTTAAGGATGCTTTCCATAGAGCACAAGAGCTCATGAATCCCAGGTGTAAGAAATCAGGAAAGGAAGGCAAGAGAGCAGCACGGTTGAGTCAACATCTACTGGTCAAACTAAACAGCAAGAAGGAAATGTCCAAGCAATGGAAGCAGGGCCAGGTATTCTGGGAAGAATATAGGCACTCTGCTTGGTTGTGTGGAGATGCAGTCAGGATGGCCAAGGTACTGCTGGACTTAAACTTGGCAAGGGATGCAAAGAACAACAGGAAGGGCGTCTTCCGGTGTGTCAGCCAGAAAAGGAAGGTCAAAGAAAGTGTACCCCACAATGAGCAAAACTGACAAAACTGGTAACAACAGATGAGAAACTCAACAACATTTTTTGCCTCAGTCTTCACCAGCAACCTCTCTTCCCACACCACTTGAGTGAACGGACTGGATGACGGAGGGACCAAAATCCATCCTACTGTAAGAGAAGATCAGGTTCATGACTGCCCAAAGAACCTAAATGTACACAAGCCTGTGGAGCCTGATGAGATGCACCCCAGAATTCTGAGATCCTACTGTAAGAGAAGATCAGGTTCATGACTGCCCAAAGAACCTAAATGTACACAAGCCTGTGGAGCCTGATGAGATGCACCCCAGAATTCTGAGAGAATTGGCCGATGTAGTTGCCAAGTCCCTCTCCATGATGATTGAAAAATCATGGCAATCATGTGAGATACAGGTGATTGTAAAAAGGGAAACACTATACCCACTTTTAAAAATTGCAGGAGGCAGAACCCTGGGAAATACAGACCTTGTATGTCAGCTTTACTTTTGTGCCTGAGGATGCCACGGAACAGTCAGAATGTGGGCCTTGTACCAATGCTATGAATACAAATACCATCTGTATAGCCTAATAGGGTTATTACCTAAGAAGAGACTTCTGGGCAAATAAAGCCTTATTTAACCTTTAAAAACTGAAAAAGGCTGATTGCTCTCTAGTCATGCCACACCTGAGACAGATGGCTCTCCAGATCTGCCATACCCAGGCTTGTGGTTTTGGCAGAGGATATGCACAGAACTGTGCCTAACTGATTGATCCTAAGGGAGGAACATATAACCTCAGGCAGGTGAGTGTTTGCTGGTTTCTCTGCTGTGACTGAAATGGCTGACACCATAATGTACAAAAATAGCTCTTTAGTCAAGAATTAGAAATGAGTATGTGTATGGCTTTTCCTCCTACAAGTGGATTGTGGTTTCAGAATGAGCGAGAGACAAAAACCAACAGGAGTTACTTCACAAGGGTATGCACAATAAAATCCATCAAGTACCTTTTATGGACAAATTCAATCTGTGCACTTGGATCAGCCACAGCTCTCTTCAGTATTTGTATTTCCATGTGGATTAGCAGCTGGCTTTCCTTCAGTGTTTTTAAACAATCCTGAATTGTATAATTGCCATGGGACCATTCTAACTCATATTCTGGTAATTTACAAGGATTTACACTCTGGTACATTCAGTTATTCATTAAAAACAGATAACTCCCATAGGAGACACCGCATCACTCAATACTCATGCTACTTCTGAAATATGGTATACTTAAAGAAAGACATATGTTAATAATACTCATCTAGTCTAAGATATAATAATGGCAATAAATAAATAAATTGTGCATATTACCCTTTAATGATTGGGAAAACTATGTTAATGTCTTCCCAAGAAAATAGTTCCTATTACTTTAATTAAAAAGGAGGATTGAAGGATAATTTATATTCAGAAGGAAGGGAAAAATGCACTTGATTCAGCTTTTCTGCACTGCCAGTAATTCCCTCGAAAGCCTTTAAAAATAAGTTGAAAATGTATCCTGCCAATATGATAAAACAATGCATAAATTTCCACAGGCTGAATCATCCTGATAAAGTATGTAGAGTTAAAACCTTGCATTCAGTATATACAGTCCATTACAAGATATGCTTTGGGCAGTGGTACTGAAGAGGAAAACTAAAACAGAAATCAAATTACAACAATGATTTTCTACAAAAGTGTTTTGCTAATGTCATGAAAGGGACTCTCTACAGGTCACTTGAAACAGATTTAGTTTCTAGTTTATGTATTTTCAAATTCTGCTTCATTCAAAGATACTGAAGGCCCTTAAAAGCTTTAAAACATAATCCATCAGTTAAAAAAGCAAACCAAAACCGCACTTCACTATGACAGCACTCCAAGGAAGTTTAGGTTAGTTATGTCTATCTAAGCTGTTACAGGTTCCAATACAAGTAATGCATTATTGCACCACATTCACACAAACCCACAGATTTTAATAATTGTAATTGTAACTCATAGTAATATTTATCCAGACAAGAAGAGCAAAAAAGTTTTCTAGGAGCACAGTGACATAGTAACAAGCTGCCTCAACTCCCATGCAAGAACCACCATCCCACTTTCAAGGAAAATACAAATCCAAACACTGAACAGTTACCTAAACGACTTAAATCTCCGAAAGGTTATTTTCAAGAAATGTTGATATTTTTTCAGAGCACTTAATTGTTTAACTGCTTACTTTAACTGACTTGATTTTCCAAACATGTAGAAAAAGAAGGAGGATCAGTCAACAGCTATATCTTGTTCACAGAGCTTTAAGAGCTACCTCGACCTTCAAGCAATGTGATGTAATCTAGTAGCAGCAAAGAGGAGGCATTCCTGCAAAATCTGCCTGTTGGTCCTTGATGGATAGTACTTGGTTTCAGAATTGAACATGACTGCTACTCAAACTGACTTTCAAGTTTATGTGGTTTATAAAAACTATTTCTAAAACTTTTCAAATATGAGTCCAATTGGATTGCATTTTCTCTTTGGAAAATAACTAAGGAATGGATTGCTCCCAAAAATATAAAATAAAAATAACAGCAATTGATTAAAAGTCACCACAATTTTATACTTGAACTCATTTTAATGAATATTAATCAAATGCATGCATAATACAGTTATTTGCTCTCTTAGCCCAAAAAAAATGCACAAGAAATATCCATGTAATTTTTTTGTTTCTAAGAAGAAAGATTACAGAAAACATGATACTTTTAATACAGAAAAGAAAAAGTGGAGTTTCTTGCTTCATTTGAGTTACTTCATATTATGGCTGAGAGGTACTGTGTAGTGCACCTGAGAGGTTCACTGCCTAACTTTTACCTGCAAATCAAAGAAGCATCAGGTATAGAAGTGTTCCAATACAGACACATGCATGCATCTAACTGTCAATGAATGCAAACTTCTTTAAAATATAACCACAAATTTGCTGTGCATTTCCGTATTTTCTACTTTGAAACAAATAAAAACAACAATTTGTAAATCATCATCTCTGAAATAAGCATATGAAGGGAGACTACTTAATAGTCTCCTAGTCTACCAAAAAAAGGAGGCTATTTAATGTCTGAGGATTGTGGGAGTAATGGCTAATCCTGGTTTTTCTCACAAGTGACCTGATTTAAGCAGGAGGCTGGACTAGATGACCTTCTGTGTTCCTTTCCAACATTAAGAGACCTACGATTTGATTTTCACTTTTTTTATTGTTACCAAACAGAGATGAAAACATTTCTGCTCTTCTTAGAAGCTGGTACAAACTTAATCGACTACCGATGACACAACTATAACTCCTGCCTATGTGCCTTAATTAAAATACATAATCTAGTTGCAGGCACTCCCACTGAAATGAGCAGTATTATGTGTTTAATTTTCTCCAGGGTCTAGATTTCCTTTACAATTAGTTTTCACTGGCTGCAGTCCCTTATGAATATAATCAGTTACGGGGTAGAAAAAGACTCACATTCTAATACTTGCTGCACAACATTCTCTGTACAAAGTAGATGTTGACAATCCAGACAAGCAGAATCTGCAGCTGACAAAGGCCTGTTTCCGGAACAAATGTACTTAACAAGCATGCCAGGCTCTGAGGGTTAAGCCACACTGTAAAACAGTTCTTGTTGTCTGGAAAGCCTGCAAAATACATCAGACTACGATTTCATCCTTTCTTGCTCCCACTTATTAGGTTCTTCACAGAATGCGCAGAATGGCCATCCACTAAAATACTCACAAAAATATTTCCTCATTACTATTGCTTTCCCACCTCGCACTGGTGGAGTTTACATCTTGTAAACTGATGCTGAAGCAGGTTTTCTTTCTCTCCTTCAAAAGCTTTGAGTCATGATTTGTCAGTGAAAATGATGGGTTATATTTTCAGACAAGTTAAGCGCAAGTCTTCTTGGCCAGAGTGGCATGGAAAAAACACATCAAGGAGGAAAACCTGCTTGGTGACACCAGGATTCTAGCAGAGCCAGTACTCAGTGGAGCTATGCTTAATGCAGCTTCTACCTGTAGGGTGAGTGCAAAGAAGGGCAGATTTGGTCCAATGCAACTGCAAAATTAACAGAGAGCCTGCAGTAGGCAATGACAGTATAATTGTTGAATATTCTATGTTCTACAGTCTTGTTTAAAATACCGATGGGTCTTGTAAATCCTAGTTTCAATCTTACAGTCATAAATAATATTCCAATGTCTTAAAGAACCATGTGATACTAACAAAGTAGTACAATCTGTTTGTAAATCTTGTCATCTCTCCCCTAAACCACAGTGGTTTCTGGTCGCTACCATGTCTATTCAGATCATGCCTCAACCTATAAGATAATCTTTTCTAAGTGGGATCATTTACTTTTATGTCTAATTTGACACATACATTTATGTCATGACTTAACTGGCAATGGAATGAAATCCTCAATTTACTAAAAATGTCAAAAAAATCAGACTGTTCTTTAAGATGTGAAAAGTCACAGCAACTCCCAAATAGTCTGATAGCTGCATTTCTATAGTTCTGCTGGTCTTTCAGTGTTTTCTTAGACTACCACAGTGCATTAACTTAAAACAGAGGTACATTGTATAGTGGATCTTTTAGATCCTATGCACGGTTTTGAATTTAGAAGTGTGCAGCATTCAGCCAAAGACAACTAAGTGAACAGGTCAAGTAATAACAAATAAATCAAGAAATCAGCACTTTGAACTAAGCTTTTACCCTGCTTAAGGCTCAACTTGGAAATGCATGAAGCAACAGTTAGCATTATATTCAAAACATGACATATACTTTGCATATAATTTCAACTAGAATAAAATAGGCCAAATAAAAGATATCAGCACTATATCAACCACAGTAAAGATTTGGTTTGCTCCTATTCCCTAAAAACAGTCATTCTAGCTTTTCTCTAATTCAGAGCAAAGTTATCAGAAATTTTGCAAAACCCAAACAGGAAGAACAGTGCTCTTTCAGCATACCCAGAGCAGGTTCTGCCATTCAGACAGAATCATTCAGACTGGTCCCCAGTCGAAACATCAGCAGGATCGAGATCCCCAGTCCAACATCCTCAGTAGGACTGAGACCATTCAGACTAGATTGTTCAAGAGTTTGTCAAGTCAGGTCTTAGAAACTTCCAAGGATGGTGCCTACACAGTCTACTGGACCAATCCAGCCAAATGTGTGACAGTCCTAATGGAGGAGGCAACAGTTCCTGGACCAGCCTTTGCCACTTAAGCTACCTGTTATTGTGCAACACAGCAGGACCAATAGGAGACAGAAAATATGGTGGCTGTGTTTCCTGAGGTCCACCTAGAGAATGCCCTAGCCTTGACTCAAAGGGCAGATGGTGTTTGTAGGTATTTGGCACTGAGACAGACTACAAGTGCGATGTATAAATCAAGGTCTCAAAAGAGTCCCAGCTTACAAACTTTTCAACATTGGGCACTACAATGCAGATGTATCAAAAAGCTCAAAAGAATGTGATCAACAGCCTGATGACAAAGACCATTCACTGAGTTCTGGTGTTATATTTGTTTTGACTGGTTTTTATTTCACACTTATGAGGAAAAGATTCATTGTAGCTGAGAGGAACCTCATGAAATTCAACAAAGTGCAACGTCATCCATCTGGAAAAGAAGTACTCCCTGAAAAAATATGGGCTGGATATGGACTGTCTGGGAAACAGCTCTCCTGGGAAGGTCCTGATGAAACTTGAGCTAAATGTAAGCCAACTTTGTGCCACAGCAGCAGCGATCGCTTCCTTCAATCTGCTGACCGTTAACACAGCGGGACAGCAGATTAAGGGAAGTGATCATCTCCCTTTATTTGACATTCATCAAACCACATCTAGAATACCATATGCAGCTTTGGGTCCCACAGTTCAAGAAAAGAAAAATACTGATAGAGTTTGGCACAGCACCACCAATGTGGTCGGGAGCTGAAGTGTTTACCCTGTGAAGAGAGACCAAAGGAACTGGGTTTCTTGAGCCTGGAAAGCAGAAAGCTTTGGTGACCTAAAAGGACTTGGGGGTGCTGGTGGATGACAGGCTGCACGTGGGCCAGTAATGTGCACTTGCAGAAGTATTAGTTTGGCATAGAGTAATTTTCAAGTTTCAGACAGCTTGAAGAACTGCAGTCTGACAAACACAAAAATAGCAGAGAGCTGCTTTGCTTGCCCATGTAACCTTTAAAATGAAAAATTAAATCGATCTGCAGGTTCCTGGAGTATACAAACAAAAGAGGAGCAATTACTGAGGAAACATGAGTAACATGCAAATAAGAAGTACAAATAAAATATTTATAGTAAATATATGGGAAAACATGAAGAGAGCAAGATTTATCAGTCTGTTGTACATTTCTGACTGCTAATTTCCCCACTGTTTTATTTAAAAATCTGGTTTCCTTTCTTTTTGAATGAAAGGGGAGAAAATTCCTTATCAGGAAGAGACCAGCATGGGTAGAAGGTGGCCTGAACAATCCAAGTCTCCTTTGTCTAAGTTTAACTTTTTTCAGTAGAATTCACATTACAGTCAAGCCACAGGGTAACCTACATAACATTAACAGATACGCAAATGTGACATTTCCATATAGTAATAACAGTTATGAAAACAGTTATATGAAACAGAAATACCTAGGAGGAAAACAGAATTTAACCCTTCTTTGACTGCAAATGCATAAAAATCTGTTTTGGAAGTTTCCCTGTAGTGTGGACCATAAATAGTAACTTTAAAATATACAGAAATAGAAAGCACACAACAAAAGCACTTTATTTGACCCTACTCTCCCAAATATATCCTTACTTCCTGTGCTCAGCTTAATCCATCACAATCTTCAATCATCTTAACTGTATAATCCAATACTTATTCTCCACATTTGTGTGAGTTTATGTACTTAGAACATTAGGATGAAAGGATTTATTAACAGCCTCTCAACTGACATTTACAGGAGATTATGGTTCTTCGGTCTCCCAGAAGTGCTAACCTTACAATATTTTTCTCTTATTTCCTCAGTTTAAAAGTTCAGTTACAAAATTCCTAGCATTAGGAAAACACCATATTTTTAAAGACAGAATCTGTTCCGTAGCAACCAGAACCTGTAACCCGTGTCTGTGCCTCCCACTATGTCACAGTGATCAAACAGGCAATAAAACATTTTGAGTGTCTAATGGGGCACCTTGCTAACTAAAATATGATAAAAGAACAGGGTCTTAGACCAGCCCTGAATATAGCATAAATTAAAACATACTACAAAGCAGGAGTTGTATACAGGGCAGCCTCTGTGGCTTGCTCACCTGCAGAGATAACCAGGTCTGGGGAAGACTGACCTTAGGCACTTAAAACGCCACCAACACTCTCCCAGGAGTTTCTTAGGAGAGAGAAAGGAGTTTATACCCTGGGAGGTGTTTTCTATGATGGTACAGAAGCAGTATAAAAACCTGTATTCAGTGTGGAGAGTTCAAACCTGCGGTTTTGTACGCATTTATTTTTATCTCTGAAAACAGATGGAGGGAATTCCACACCATGGGAGGAGAGGACTAATCCTTAGGATTTACTGGAGCCCATGAAAGAGTACTGCAAGTACGACACTAAATTTATATTTGTAGCAACAACTTTCCTGATATGCGGTAAAAAAAAAAAGCAAGGATTTGATCAGAGATCTTAATATAGAGACAAAATGGACACTAGGCAATAAATATCTTCCCTCTTAGGAAAGCCACTGTGCCTTTGAAAAGATAAATTTGAGACATAAATCTTTAAGCAGTGACCTGAATTGCTAGACAACAAAATTTTAAAAGACCTAAGAGAGTATGACATAAAAAGATATAAATGTTTGATAGCTCCAAATTAACATAGTTACATGAGCATGCTACAGCATTCTTGCTTCACTTAAGTACACTTCTCAAACTATTTACAACAATCTGAATCATTTGTATCCTAACTAAATTATCAAGACTAAACCCACATTTCTACTTGCCAGGAGTTTCTATAGAAGCTGGACACTGCACCCATAAAATAACCCCCTTTATACACACTGAGTACATAAATTACTAAATCCATACCACATGCTGTTAAATTGAAAAAATTCTATAATTTTCTTAAATTTTCCGCTACAACGTAAACTACTTGCATTGGAAGGCAAAAAGGAAGGCAGGAAAGCAGGC
>VXBQ01015622.1:475285-539074 GCA_013400175.1 Phainopepla nitens | reverse complement strand
GAAGGAAGGAAGGAAGGAAGGAAGGAAGGAAGGAAGGAAGGAAGGAGAGACTGATTTGATATTTAGTAGAACTTCGCATGGGCTCTTTTTTTCCCTTTCATTTTAGCAGTAAAACATTTCCTCAGTTGATCTGATTACTAACCCCACTTGGGCTTCAGAGCCTTTTAGAAGTAACTGAATCACTCAGCAGGCTGCAAGCTCTAGTAAGTGTAGCTACCTTGATGTAGAGGCAGGGTCACTAACATGTAAAGATACCAGGACACACATACCATGGCAGCCCAAATCAGCCTTCATTTCTACCTTTTCTTCCTCTTCCCTATAGAGATGTTCATTTTGTAGCTTCCATTCTTAATGCCTTTGAGAAGTTTATTTAGGTTGCAGATTAACTGTGCTGTACTATGCACCCCCATACCACTGTGACTATGCCCTATGTGTGCATCCATGTGTGTATGAATACAGGGAGTGGGACAGGGAAGAAAGTACATCATAGTTTGTCAACCTGGATACCAGAGAATCAACTTTATATATTCTTCCAGACTGTCCTGCAGTCCTAGAGACAAAATGAAGCTTACAGAGATTTAACCCATATCCATAAGATAAAACTCTATGTATAACATACATGCACACTGGTAGGGCAGAATGTTCAAGCCATGACAGACATCTTCAACAATCCCAGAATACAAAGCAACTTATTTAAGTAACTTTTCTAAAACTCTACCAGGTTTATCTTATTCATCATGTTATGGCTTTCCACAGGATTCCTCAACTGATTTCATACTTGAGCTATCAGTAGGACGTTGAAGTACATTCTCTATTTAACCCTGTGACTCCAAAAGGAATGGCATCTTTATCACCTGTTAATCACTCACCTCTCCTACAAATTTTGAAACCTGTTTAAGTGGTCAGGATACATATCCTAAAGTTTAAACTTTTCAGCTTAAAAGATAACTAAAACTCTTTACCAGTGATGTGTCTTCAGTTTGGGGTCTAAAACAACCAAGCCCAAATTTGAAATTCGATTCATTTGTCACATCAGCATCACTACTTAAGTCTTATAACACCATGATAAAGAAATTTGATTTTAGTTACTTGGGGCAATTGCCATAGGCAATTTTCAGATGCTGAAAGTCTTGATATCTATCACTGTTCTACTTGTATCACAGCTATGACAGTTTGGCCTCACTCTACAATATTCAAAACAAATAACATGTTCCAGCTAATAGCTCCAGCTAACAATGTCACATGGAACTGACTTCTTTTAATTTAAATACCCATCACACCAACAGTGTGTGTGCCACCTGCAGAGAGGTTTAGAATAATAATCTTTCCTGCCATGTGCAGAAAAGTTGTTCTTCCACCATCAGCATCATTTCCATGTTGAAGCTCAAACTGCAATCTGTTAAGGTTCTTCCATGAGGCACCTCTTTGAAAAACCCTGAGTATCACACCAGGAAAAACAGTTTCACAGTCTGCTGAAGGACTGATTCCTCCCATGCTGAGCATTTCCCTGGAGTCTCCCTATACAGACTAGGACTGAGGAAGTAATGGTGCGTTTCAGCCTTGGCTGACAGAACAGAGACAAAATTTGGCCATCAGCTCATAAAGATTTTTCTGGCATGGGCTACACTTACCTCCTGGACAATGCCTCATGGCCATCTTACACCGTCTGGATTCTGCAATGGTTGGACATGGCATTGTGTCTTTTGCTGGCTTCTTCACAATTTGCCTTGTTCTCGTTTCCAGGCCCCACTTAAATCCACATGTTTTGTTATTTCTGCTGCAAGTTCCCCACTCACTCCATTGACCCACTTCACAGCCTTCTGATAAAGCAAAAGAAAACACAAGTGAGAAATTCTTCTGGTTTTTTTGGTTTTTTGTTATTTCTTTTTTTTATTAGAATACACAGTACGCTGTTAGAAAGCAACACTTGACAATTTTACTATTAGCAGGTAAAAGCTAGTAATAAAATTAAAATCTCTTACAGAACCTGAATCTTTTTAGCCAGATTCAACCCAACAAAAAAAAAAAAATCAGAATATCATACTGTATTTTGATGTGTTATGACAGCCCCAAACACTGAAAAACTCTCCTAAAATAATGGGATTGACTTTTTTTTTCTATATCAAATATACAGATCCTATTTGGTTGTCACCTGGGTTTGGAAACTTCAAAAGTTCACACTTCCAAGTCCTCTCCATCGTGAATTGCAAGCAATACTCTTGAAAGAAATAGTTTGTTCTGACACAAGTCCTGAAATCTTACAAATTCTGAGTTGTAAATCTTCAAACAATTCTGAGTTGCAAATCTTCATTCAAGGTGATTTTACAGTTGAGAGGACAGAACTTTCTGGTGCACAACAGAGGGGCATTCCCAGTGAAGTGGTATTTTAAAGTTTGGAAAAATTTTGTAGTACTATCAGTAAAGAAATCAATAATAATTCATTACTGAATATTTCCTGATAAAAAATACTAAGCATCATCTTAAAGTGGGGCCATGGTTGAATATGGGCCACCTGGCAAAAGAGCTACTTCAGCAGCACTGCTGGGCTAGAAGACTCACCCACACACTCCATAAGCTCTTCCAAGGCTGCAAATCCAGCGGGACATCCTCGAAAGCAGCGGCCTCTGTGCGAGTAAAAGCCAGTTTTGCATTTGGTACAAAAGTCTCTGCTAAAGCAGGAGTCGCAGTTTTCTATTCTGCATCCTAAATCAGAAGGATCATAAGGAACAATGAGACAGCAAAGTGAGGGTAAGCCTAAAAATGAAGGGGCTTATAAAGAAATGAAATAGGAAAGCCTGAAATGCTATAATACTGTCATCCTGAAATCCATCTGGTATTTAGATGAAATCAGAAGTAACTGTGTTTACCACATTTTTCTCTGTGTCCTTCTAATCCTATTTTTTAAATAAAACTGTCAATAAAACTCCTAGTTTAATTATATTTGAGTTAATGACATCTTTTTGGAGGAAAAATGTTCAGCATAAATCATTTTCATGTGTAAGTAATTTTGATGAAACCAAGATGCAACAAATTATTTTGGGAAGTATGTATGTATTATATGTATTGTCTTCAGTTTATAATTTATCCCTGAAAGCAGGATACATTTTTTTTCTATGAGTTCACCCTATAAATAGCTGAGTGGATGCTTTCATGTAGTATATCTGATGTCCGTGTCTACACACATGCATGTGCAAAAAGCTTCAATTTCTCTGGGTTTAACCCCTTTCTATTATTGAGACACTTCATCCACAAAAAAATAACCATTCTTAAATGACCAGGAGACATACACCATAACCAATAGATAAAGGAAAAAAAAAACAACAAACAACCCAAACAAACCAAACAACTATTGACTTTATGAAATACTGTATTTCTCCGAAAATTTAAGAGGAATATGACCTGAAATAAATGACAGACTCAAGTGTAGGCTTTTCAGAAATATCCTATTCCATATTAGAACATGTCAACTTGGAAATGAACTAGTTATCAATGATCATATGTATACCATACATACCTACAAAAAATATCAGGGAAAAATACACATAAGATCAAAGAGGATAAGCCATTATATTTGGAACAGTAATGATCATTTTATAATTAATTTTTAAAATAATCTAATCCTTCAGCTAACAAAACTGAACAAACTACATTAACTCTATCCTCTCTTCAGCTATCTGAAGCCACAGCAAGAAGCATTTTTTATTCATGTCATGCAACAACTGTCACTCATTTATTCTTCATTCTTTTATAATGAAAAAAAAAGTACAAACCATAAGGTCACTATTCCGAAATAGCAATTAGTAAATATCTCCAATCAGCACTTGAAATTTAGCCAAACTTTATGAAACAGATTTAATATTTATTCTTGAACTTCAGCAGGCCAAAACAGGTCATCCTCCAACACTTACACAGTGTGTGTGTGTATGAGTGTGAGTGTGTAAAATTCTTTGTTAGTAGTTAGGGAAATATGAGGCTTTTCATATCAGATTTCTTGTGGCATTAGACAACAAATTGAGCAGATTGAATGAAAAGAAACACATAAATTTTTAGAGCTGGTGATCTTTGCTTGGTTAAAAGGAATGTGAATATCCATTTGAAGCCTCGCCCTGACAAAGACAACCCCTGCTGTCTCTGTTTAGACAGAACCACACAAACCCTGGCTGCTACCAACTCCTGCATCCAGCATTTTTCAAAGGGGCTTTTAAAAGTCCACTTCATATAAGCAGCAGAAGTTGGGCTTCTTGTCCACACTTCATTTTATAGGAAATTCCTTAGAATAATAAATTCTTTTTTCACAAGGGTTCAACCAGTCCCTAAAGAACAGGATCTTGGTCAATGTCTATAGAGTGACCCTGCAAAATCACTTTCCTAGATTAATAAACTGCAGGGCAAAACCAGTTAGGTGAGCTGCTCTGGAGATGTACCACAATACTTGATTGTTAATCTGGTTTGTTACACTCAAGGTGTACTGCAAGTATTTTATTAAATGCAATGATTGAGTCAAACATCCTGTGTGTTTAAATATACAAAAAAACCATTTGCCTCTTGCCCACCCACCTGAGACACCTGAAAAGATATCAAGGCTTTTACAAATCATGTAGTCCCAATGTTAAGATGCAGAACAGAGCACTAAAAGAAAAATCAGCATCTTGCAACCCTCCCTCACATCCAAGTGACACAATATTTTGTAAACATTTTAAATATTGCTTTCAAAAAGCGTGTTGGGAGTAACACGCTAAAAGCTTTTCTGTGTGTGTGGAAGAGCGACTAAAGGAAAAACTTTCAACAGAAGTTACCCTTTGATGTAATGCAGAGATGCTTGGTGGGTGGAAGCCAGCCTCACTTTACACTGGGGGTTCCCTCCATAAAACTACTGCTGTTTAACGTAAGTACCTATGTGAATAACCCATATTTAAACATTAAATGAATGAATAAATCCTCTTTCAGTTTTGATCATACTTCAAAATTCCCATCTTGTTTGTATTTTCTGCTTTGCCTGCAATGCCAGGTTCCTTTTGTGTCACAGCAGAGTCCTTGAGATAACTATCCTTTAGAAGCTTTAGTAAGTAAAGGTTGGGTGGAGTGAAGGTTGGATGAAGGCTGGGGGGAGATTTCCAACCAAGACACTAATTTTAATTATTTTTCTATGCAAATAAACTACTCCCAACATGAAAGACCTATTATTTAATCTGTATCAGATGCAATTTAGGGGAAAATACTGAAAGAGTATTAGGAATACTGTAAAAATTCTGAAATTAAAATATTAGTTCATTAGAGTGATATCATAATGCTTAGGGTTACTGAGAGCTAATCATAATGATAATTTAACTGTAGCTGAAGATAAACTAGGAGTGACAAAAACGTGACTCTTCTATAATTTCACCAATCCCCAGACTGTCCCCATGACCATGACACTCACTCCTTCTAACTCCTGCTCCCATCCCTCTGCTGCTCACTAGAACAGCATTGGTGCTACAGATCTAATTCCACACTGCCATCCCAAAGTGCCCACTGGCACTCTGCACTAATCTGTCACTGACCAGCAACACCTTCTGTGCTAATTCTCTCCAGAAGTTTTTGGTAACTGAACCCCCTGACTGCTACAATTGCAATTACAACAGTCTCAAAGGGTCCTATACTCTACTATACTACATAAGTATAGTTCAAGCAACAGCACACTAATAAGTCTTGCTATTTTGTAACACTGTTAAAAAATTCATTACCTTCCTTAATGCATGGAACTAACTATAGGTGTTTAACAAATGCTCAATTTGTTTAAAAGTTTATCTTGTTTTTACTGAAGGCAAATGAGAGGGGAAATTACAGTGTTGGGTCCACCTAGGCAAAAGAGGGAGAACCTAAACAAATAAGTGGTCAACCAAAGCTGAAGGGAGCTGTAATTTCTAATCTCTGAGTGGCTCCTCCTAAAATTATAAAGGTCAAGGCCATGGACTAAGTTAAAAGATTCAAGATGGGCTTGATCCATTAATCAGTCCAACCACCAAACTGACAGGTTGCATCTTACTCTTTCAATTCAGTTCTGTTTTCTTCTCATGAGATTATCTCTTGTTGGAGCAGTTCAGTTCAAAGTCATTAATTATTAAAAAACTTATTGGAAAATTAACAAAGCATAGCTCGTCTCTTGGGCATTATTCTACAGAAGAGATTCAACTCTTTCCAAGCTCATGTCCAAAAGAACTGAGTTCTCATACTGCAGTGTTCAAGGGGGAAATCATATCCAGCAGGAAACTACATCGATTTTTAGAGACAAGCAGTCTCAAATTTCATGATTCACTGTTACTAGAAAAACAGTCTAGAACCACTTACCAAACTCTAGGCACACATACTGCTTACACGCAGAAAAGAAAATTTGTCTTGAAATCCAAAATTTCCATCATTTTAGAGCTGCTGCACTTGGCTGTGGTATTTATTCTGTTACATTTGGCACTGACCATGCTTGACGTTTAAAATCAAGGCAACATTTTTCATAAAAATCTATTCTATAGCTTCTCTAACAAAAACGGGAAAGTATTCCAGAAAAAAATGCTAAAAAGCTTTTGTGCCTATGAAGATATTATTCGGGCAGAAACTATTTCAGTTTATGTACTTCAACCCCTATAACTCTCATATAGATTTGAACATAGCCAAAATTTTTATTATTTTTAGCTGAGATAATACTATCTGAGCAATGGATCCCGTAAGCATATCTAAGGAGAGCAAGTAGGAACAAACCTATTTAATTTTTTAGGATGTTTATTTCAACTCAACTGCAATCTAAAAAATGTCCGTGTGTCCACAATGCTTCATATATGCAAACCAAAATCACCAAACCAAGAAAAAAAAAGAGAAGTGATATATAAATACACCAGTTAGCAGTTACACTAACATAAAAATATATAATATAAAAATCATCAGAGGGGAACCAGGACTGGCCCATAAATGCAACTGCATCATTATTCTCTCAGGAGGAGACTATCAAAGGCATGAGGTTGAGATAAACATCAAGTGCTCAACACATGCCAGTATGGGTTACAAACAACTTGCATTTATGCTTTTCAAAATCAATCCTGTAATTCAGGGGAAAAGGCCACTTTCCTTAAGCGGTAAAACCAAATTAAATTCACATTCCATCTTCTGCAATTAACTTTACTATTTTTTTCTTTCCAAGAAAGTAAAGCATACTGCCAATACAGACTACTTTGCCATTCTCACAAGCACAGTACAGGCTAATACAAATAAATTAATCTATTTCCTAAACTTACAAATATATTCAAAAACATTTTTACATGGGGAAGTATTTACAGCCCAGTTTTGAAAGGTTTCAAATAGAGAAGTTGTTGAATTCACAAATGTGTTATGAAAATTCTGTAAACTACTTTACAGAATGGATGCATAAGCCATAAAGTTTCATTTAATTTTTTATCAAAACTTAACCACCTGGTACAGATTAGGCAGCACTCTGCAATATTACACAGCAGTTGGGAATACTATATCCATGGAGCCCACACAGGGAATGGGGAGAAAAAGGTGGGATAGCTTGGGACAGGTCCAAGCATGGCCATAAGTGCTCCTCATCCAGCCCAGAGTGCCACTGAGTGACCCCATGTGAGTCTCGAGATTATGTGTGATGTGAAAAGCAGCCCACGCCTTCCCCCAGCTCAGTGTTCCCAGTGACATGGCACAGCATTAGGGGAAAGGTGCCACACATTTAACAGGAATCGATTTTTGCAGGAAACAAAGGAAAGCTATTTCTCACTTCAGGTTCCTATGTCAGGTGACCTGATTCTGGGTAGACCATGACAAAAATCATTCTACCCCTAAACAGGAATTAGAGGTGACAGCAATGATTAATAATCCATATGGGTAATACTCCACATATGAGCATATGGAAAAATCGATACGAATCAGCACAACTGCCAGACAGAGGTGAAATAATGTGAGATACCAGAGCACTCGTGGATTTTAACAGTTGGGCTTCTAGGCACAAACATGCAAACAGGGAATCTTGTTGCACGTTAGCAGATTGTAAATTTCCAAATAAAATGCTTCACTAAAAGTGAAAGGTTGTTTGCTTGTTTTTAATAGTACATCTGTTTTATTAAATTAGTAACACTTACATATTAAAGTATGTCTGGTGTGAGGTGTCTGGTCACCTGAAATTTGTGTGAGAACAAATACTACGACAAGAAGCCCACCCATATATTAATGTTTATACCTGCTGGTACCTACATGTTAAATTCATTTTGAATCCTTTGCATTTTCATATAGTGGAAATTTGTTTCCTAAAACTAAGAGTACCTGTGTGAATCATACATTTTTTTTTTCTCTAAATTACCCCTCTAATTAAACTAGCAACAATAACAACAATAAAAAATAGGTCAATTCATCAACTAGTTAGTCTGCTGAATGTTATATATCTCAGAACGAGCTTGGACCTTCTTTAGCAAAGAAGTTTTAAGATGATCTTGAGACATCTGTGAAAATACAACTCTGTTTCATAACATATCATCTTAAAAACTGAGCACGAATTATGGCATTCCGACAAAAGTGAGAGTAAGGGTTCAAAAAACAACTCACTTGAACATCTGTTCATATCTGGCGTCCGAAGCCCGTAGTAGCCCGACGGGCAGGAATGCAGGCATTCACCGTACTGCCTCATCCCTTCTCTTCGCAGGAAGAAGAACAGCTTGTGCTGGCATCTGATGCACCCATTATCCTTTGAACAAGATAAGCAACCTTTGCAAATTGGATTTGGTCCATAGTTAGCTGCAAAATAAGAAGATAAATTACGCTTTAAGATCATTTGAAAAGTATTTTGGCTGGAGGTTCTCTATCCTCTTAAGTGTTACTCATCTTTTGCATGACTGCAAAAAATTTTCAAAGGAGGGTTCTAAAAGTGCACTCACTTTCCGGCATCTGCACTAGCACTGAATAAAAAGAAAAGCAATCTCTACACTTTTAATTGTATGTAGGGCAGTTTAATGATTTTACATACATTTAAAACACAGACACAGGAAAGCAGAGACTAAGCTTTATAAAGCTCACGGTATAAAGTTAAATAGAACTGCAATGCTGGATTCTAGTTTGAAGCTGGGGACATAAGCACACAACAGCAACAAAATATAAGAACTTCAGCACTCTGATATATGCACATGGAATGATATGCCCATGGAAACTGACCAACACCACTAATGCAATTTCTGATTTGTGAAGCGAGCAGCATTCAGAGTACAGAAGCCTCTGCAGAACAGGTACAGCACTGGCAGTGTGTGCTGTCCCCTTGCTCTCAGAGTCCTAGAACAGCTGTCTTCTTGCAGACTCTTCTTGATTTGACTATCAAGACAAATTTTTCAAAAAAACCCAGAAGTAGTTTTAAGAGCCTTCTTCTACAAATTTTTACCCAAAATGGGTTGAAAACCATATGCCATTACCAAAGGAGCACATTTAGTGCAGGTTACCATTTTAGGTCACCAGCTCCTGTGCATTCAAGTCCATGCTCTGATTTTGTTGGATTATTTTCTTTTTTTTCTTTTAAATTACTTGGCTGATAACTGCAACACAAACTTCAGCCACATAACTCTTTGTTCTTACAAGCTTTTATTATCCTGCCTTTCTGCAGAGTTGCTGAACACTCCTTTGTCCCCATGGGCTGTCAAGTCCTTCTCAGGTGCCGGGTCAGCACAGTAGGTTAGCAGAGGGAGGATGACTCAAGACATTCCTGACACCAGCATAACTTTGCAGCTCTGTTTTAAATATTAAATTGGCTACAGGACTTCATAGAAATTTGCCAGTCCAAACCTGGTTTACTGAAAACAAAAGAAAAATATTATGCAACAAAGGAAAGTGTCTTTGGGGTCTCAAGAGGTTTTAAATAGAGGCCACCCAGGGAGCAGCTCACGAAAAGGGCCTATGTTTAACTGTTATATTTTTAAATATTTAAAATTATTCACAGCCTTATGTAGTGATCTGGTACTTTTACCTTGTATGGCTGGATAATTGAGGTTGTTCAACTGATGACTTCACCAGCAGAACTAGGGAAAAAACAAGGAAAAGCCCACCACCCTCTGGAACCAGTAGCTGATAAGCTTTACTCTCACCTTCACACATCTGCACACCACATTCCAATTCTCTCTCTGCTCCCATCCCCCACACAGGACTCACTAAGTTCAGCATGACAGCATTCAACTCCAGTCTTGTACAAATAATCCTAGTGGGTGGCAGGCAGGACAAGAAGTGAAGCAATCTGGTGAGAAACAGCTCAGTCAGTGGGACACTTTCTGAGTGCTGCAGTCCTCTGGTACCAGTCTCACTAGGTGAGATCATCTTGAAGGGAAAAGGATCCTTACTATTCATCGTATATATACATATGATTCTTCAGCACTCTGTTAACCTTTTTGTAATGAGACACCCTAAAAGACCAACTGTCTTACACTCCTAAAACAGTTCCCATCTCCTGCTGCCTAAAAGACTTGAGATATAACTTTTCCTACACTTCATCTTGTAACTATTTTCATTCCAAACCCACTTCTTCAAAGACATACAAGAAGATAAACAAAACAAATGATGAACTAGGCATGGATGCATCCCTCCTCTCACTGTCGGCAGGGATTGCCTTACTGTGACCACATCAAATCAGATGTGACCATGTACACCAAAGCAATTGTTGCTTAACACATGGTGGACAATCCTGTAGACTTCTGATTTCTCTTTTAGTCTCCTTGGATGTCACTCTCAGTAAATCTTTACCTCCAGCTTATTCAAGGTTCCGCAGAGAAGCCTGACATTACAGTTTGTTAACTCTTAACAAAAGAGTTACAAGGACCAAAGCAAAAGCAAGGATGCAAGACGTCTGAACTTATTCACTACTCACAGTGTTTTTTGGAGTTCAAAGCAGTTGAAACTGTGTATATGATTTTGACTTAGGGCCAGGCCAATTGTTGAACAGCATGAATATAGTCAAAGGCTGCTATATATGCGTGTGTATATATATATATATATGTATATGTATATGTATATGTATATATATATATATGGATACAGGTAAATGCTACATGGCTATAGCTAAAGGGAACAAAACAGTAGGCCTGCTGGCAACTGACAGGTTGAAACTGTCTCAAAGGGAGAAAAATATCTTTCCACAAGAGTTAGCAGGGTTCACTGAAAGAGCTTTGAAGAGATTTGAAGAGAGAAAAGGATAAAACAAGGCTCACTAAAGTCTGAGAGTAGTACACCAACGCGTGAGAGACAGGGTACTAGCAAGACTGTCAGTCTGCTGTCTCAGGGGAGGTAGGGGTGTTTTCGTTCTCTAGAGCTTAGTGATGTGAGGATAGGGTTGAGTGGTTTTGAGTAAGAACTGGGGAAAAGCCAACAAGGTAGGTATCACGGCAGGAATCTGTGAAAGACCCCCCCCCCTAAAAAGGAGAAAGAGGCAGATAAAATATTGTCTAAGTACCTGGAAGAAGTCTTACAATTACTCATGCTTGCTTTCATGACTGTACAAAACAAAGCACAGCAAAGACAAAAGAGTCTAGGAGATTCCTGGAATGTAGGGGCACAAAACTTCCTGGCAGGGCTGGTGAGGGAGCACACTAGGGAAGGTAACCACTGGACCTGTTGTTTGGGAATGGAGAAAGACTTGTGGAGGATGTGACGGCTGGAGGTCACTATGCCCATCTCGGGTACAGTGCCCAAGATCACCAAATGGTAAGTTATTGGTTCTTGGTGAAACAAGGAAGAGAGCCACCAAAACCTCTACCTTGGGGCAACAGAGTCCAAGAAGGCTAGAAAGTCTTCAGGAATGAAATCCAAAAGACACAGGAGCAGGAACATGCAAAAAGGTGATCCAGGGGGAAAGAAGACTAGTTGAACAGAGAGTTTTGGCAGGAACTCAGGAAAAAAAGCAGAGTTTATAACCTTTATGAGAAGGGGCAGACAATTCAGGAGGACTCCAAGGATATCATGAGGTTATGCAGGGAAAAAAAATACAAGAGCCAAAGCCCAATAAGAACTTCATCTGCTACTTCCATAAACAACAGTAACAATGTTTCTATAAATACATTAGCAACAGCAGTAGAGCTAATGAGAATGTCCATTCCTAACTGAATGTGGGGGGAAACACAGTGACAAAGGATAAGGAAAAGGCTGAGGTACATAATGTCTTCTTTTCTTCAGTCTGTAACAGTAGTATGACCAGTCTTTTTCTGGTACCCAGCCCCTTGAGCTGAAAGACAGGGACAGAGAGCAGAATGAAGCCTTCATAATCCATGGGGAAATGGTCAGCAACTTAGACCCATCCAATTTTATGTGGATGAAATCCACGCAAGGATACTGGGTGAGCTGGTGTGAATCATTTACTGGCCAACCAGGGAGGTCCCAGTTGACTGGAGGTTGGTCAGTGTGACACCCATCTAGAAGATGAGTCAGAAAGAGTACAAGGGAACTACACTTAAAACTTAAAATTGGCCCAGCCAGCATGATATGAAAGGCAGGTCCTGCCTGACTAACCTCACCTTCCTCTATGACAAGATGATCCACATAATAGATGAAGCAAAGGCTGTGGATGCTCCTACATGGACTTCAGTAAAGCCTTAGACACCATTTCCTACAGCACTGCCCTGGAGAAAATGGCTGTTCATGGCTTGGATGGGTGTACTCTTCATTCAGTAAAAAAACAGGCTGGATGACCAGGCTTAGAGAGTGGTGGTAAACAGAGCTGGCAGCTGGTCACCAGGGCTGAGTACTGGGGCCAGGCCTGATTAACATCTTGATCAATGATGGGATTGTCAGTTTGCAGATGACATAAGCTGGGCAGGAGTGTTGATGTGCTGGAGAGTAGGAAGGCTCTGCAGAGGGATCTGGGCAGGCTGGATCCATGGACCAAGGCTGAGAGTATAAGTTTCAGGAAGGTCAAGTGCTGGGTCTCGCACTTGGGTCACAACCCCATGCAATGCTAAAGGCTGGGGGAAAAGTGGCTGGAAAGCTGTCCAGTGGCTGAACATGAGCCAGCATGTGCCCAGGGGGCCAAGAAGGCCAGTGACATCCTGACCTGTGTCACAAATAGTGTGGCCAGCAGGACTAGGGCAGGGATTGTACCTCTGTACTGGACACTGGTGAGGCTGCACCTCAAAACCTGTGCTGACTTTTAGGCCCCTTATTACAAGAAGGACATTGAGGTGCTGGAGCGTGTCCAGAGAAGGGCTATGTTGCTGGTGAAGGGTCTGGAGCACAAGTCCTATGAGGCAGCTGGGGTTGTTTAGCCGGAGAAAAGGAGGGTCAGGAAGCACAAGATTCTCTACAACTACCTGAAAGAAAGTTCTAGCAAGGTAGAGTTCAGTTTTTTCTCCCAAGTAATAAGCAATAGGAGGAGAGAAAATAGCCTCAAGTTGTGTCAGGGAAGTTTAGATTGGATATTAGGAAATCTTTTTCAGTGGAAAGGGTTGTAAAGCCTTGGAAAGGGCTCCCCAGGGAAGTGGTTGAATCACCATCCCTCGAGTTATTCGAAAAATGTGTAGATGTGGTGATTAGGAACATGGTTTAGTGGTGGACTTAGCAGCACTGGGTTAATGGCTGTATTCAATGATTTCAAAGGTCTTTTCCAACTTAAACAATTCAATGATCTTGTGGAGCAAGAATTAGGCTCTGGAGTAGATACATATCAGGTCTCCATGTTCTTTGCCATCTTTTCTCATGGATCTCCATGAAAATTCTGACTTCTTGGCCACAAAATGTGTCTGAGTTTGACTCTCCGAGTTTGTCCAACTTCCCTTTATTACTGCCACATGTTCCTCTTCCCAAGCCACATGTTCCTCTTCCCAAGCACCTTCTCTGTCTATTTCTGATAAGATGTCTTTATTGATAACCCTTTCTTTCTGCAGGCAAATTTAATTATGCTAAGTCCTCTGGGCCTCAGCTCCATTGAAAAGGAGCTACCAGCATAAAATGATCTTCCATTATCCTGTGCTGTTATTTGTTCAGGAAATGGATGGTACATCTTTCACAGCTTAAAGTCAACTCCAGATATATTAATGAGTTCAGTAATATATTAATTCTGAAAATTGTATAGGTTTCCCAAACCATGACATCTGGATCCTCCTCCTTCTTCATCTCTTGAGCAATCTTAAAATTCTTTTTCATTTGTTTCTATAACTGTATTTTTTTACCTTCTTATAGGAATGCTGTGAGATTCAAATCTTGTAAACTGCTCTGAAATCCTCAGATATATTGTATTTATTGTTACTTAAATGAACAATTATTTAGTCATGTATTGAATTTCGACAGTATTCAAAATCATCACCTAATTAATGGTCATATATTGATGAATTTCCCTGTTCCCTAGTTTTTTTCTTTCTTTAGCACATTAAGAAATTAAAAATCACTATAGAATTATAATGGTAAAGGGAAGATAATATGATTGGTACATTGCATTACAAAGAGCAAACTTTGTGAAAGAATATGAAAACTTCCTACTGTGCTGCTTAGGCATTAAACTGAATAATTAATGAGTAATTTGCATATAGCAAGTTACTGTAAAGTGTATACCACTGAATCAATCTTCTTACACACTGCTGTTGCTGGTTTTCTTTTCAGAGCTTCGAGGGAAGCTCTGAATTCTGTAACCTTTCCATTACTTCAGTTTCTCCCAGAGGCAGGGAAAATTGTGATATGATCTACTAACAAATTACTTGGATAACGAACATATACATTAACAAATCAAATACCATAGCACTGGTTTTGGGGTCACGTAAGGACGCCATCTTGAAGATACCTACTTAACTGTGCCTCTTTTGGGCCTATATACATAGGCCATAATTAAATCCTACTAAATCATCCCTGCCTCAAATTCTTCCCTTCCCACCTCGGTTTCTTAACACAGCAAATTGGATGTATTGTTATCCCATACAGCTTTTCCAGTTCGCATGTAATTGCTCTTTGAAGAGGAAGCTAACACCTCCGCCTTCAACAGAAACATCTATGCATTTCCTTTTTAATTTCTTCACAACTTCTTTTTTTCCCCCCTCTATATCTGTTTGCAAGAAAAAAAAACAAGCTTATAAAACATGGTCTGTCACATTCCAGATTACCGACTGCATCACGTGCAATGTAAAACATCATGCTACTCATCCTTATTTCAACCCTGCCTGGAACACCCTCCTCATCTCTGTGTGCCAGGCAGGCAGGTCTCCTCCAGCCAAATCCCTCATGGAAACTTGCTCCTTCCACAAGGCCCACAAATGTTAACCAGTGTCAGAGTGCTGCTGTCATCGCATCATAAAACTGAAAATGCACACATGCTGTAAGTTAGCACCATCCTCTGGCCCTCAAAGCACATGATTGCCCTGGTTCTCTATTAAGACCATAGGTCCTCACAACATCTTGTACAGGCACGTAAATATGTACACAGGTGTGAACACTGCATATCAACACGAACACGCACCTAATACAGGTAACATTTTTCTATTCCTTCTGCTTCTACAACTACAGTCCAGAGCACCAGAGTTTTGGGGTTTTTTAAAAGAAAAAGCATATACAGACTTGATTCCCCATGTAGTGCCTTTATTTTAAATCTGGTATTAAATTTGCCAAGTTTCAAAAGGTTACTTGAGAACACAGACTAGTACCCAAACACTGAATGAAACACTTCTGAACCCTAAGGGTGTTCAAAGTTTCATGGTTTGGATCCATATCAAGTAAAATCAAATATCAGCTAATTACTTTAACTCTTGTCTGGATCAAATGTATTTAAGCCACATTGCTGAAGCAGTTTTAAGTGAGTTGTTATGACTATTTGAAATCACAAGAGAATCAAAATGAGTCTAGCCTGTTCCCCACAAGCATACAAGTTGTTCTGTAAGCAAGAAAACTTGGAGTATTTGATTTTCTGTGATCTTACTGTCCTGCAGCATACTACAACTGCTTCTCATCTGTGTCTTTCTTGTATACCCATTTGCTGGATGTCACAAAGTTCTTCTGAATCTGGTGCTTCAGCTCCCCACAAGAACCTGGTATTTTTATAATTCTGTAAAAACCAGGCTGAAACAGACAAATGAATCCAAAACCAGTTAGAGAAAGAGGAGGTCCTGGCAGAGAAACAAGCAGTAAAGTCATTCCCTAAACAACGTTTCTTTAGAGAGCCAGGCTAGCATGCTCACTATGTCCCTAAAATCACTTGCTATCTGGTCTCTGTGTCTCTCTTTGGCAGTCGTTGGTCTTTTGAGCTCTCTGAAGTCAGAAACTGAGCTTGCTGATACAATGGCCAGCTTAATGACACTCTCACCCTAACTGGGATTGCAGCCACAGGAATGCTGGTAACTGAAGTTTAATACAGATCTAGCAGAAATGTCTCCAAGACACTTACCACTGTAAACATGAGACATGCAGATGGGACTCAGAAGAGGTGAGGAACAAAAAGACCACTACAAGCTTCACTTATTGCAAAATAGTAGATTTCATAATTCTGAATTCAATTAGTGCTTTGAAGATATCCCATATATATCTCAATAAAGTACACTTGTGCTTGGCTTATGTCTTCAGGGGCATCAAGGAATTGAATAAAAAATACAGCTCTATAGATAAACAAATACTACATAGTATACCAAGGCACTAAGACTGTAATACTGCAAGTTCACTACAGCTGAAAAACATCTGACTGGCTATGAACAGAAGTTGGCCAAGAAAAATACCTATTTTTTCATTAGAACTGTGTAAAAGTAAAAGTTAGTTTTAGGCAGAAAACGTCAATTAAAAAAAAAAAATACTAGCTTGTTTCTAGTAATTATCTTTAAGAGAATTTTAAAATTCAAGGTCAAAGGGGATTTTCATGAACAATTAGGCCAATGCCCTGTACAAAAAAGCCACAGAACTTTCGCTTTACTGAAACATATCATTTAAGAAACCATTCAATCTTAATTTTTAAACTGTCAGTGGTAAGGAAACCACCACAACCTTTGTTAAGATATCATAGGGGCTAATCACTCACACTTTTGAAAATGTGCAGTGGAATTTTGAACTTCAAGGACCAACCACTGGACCTTTTTCTATCTTTGCCTGCCAGCTTGTTAACAGTTTTGTAACTTTTTTTTCCCCAATGCAGACCCTCTGATCAGGTCAAGTCCTAGCTTTCTCATGGGTAAGATAAACAGAGCAAGATTCCAGAACGTCTCACCGCAGGGCAAAGTATCCAGTCCTTTGATCAATCCTGTACAATTTTATCAACTGGCTTATGGATACTCAAAAAAAAGCTCAGCCTTGGAAAAGCAACTGTACTGATGCCAAATATAGAAGTGATATAACTTCTCTACTTTTCCTAGATTTTACGCTCCTGAAACATTCATGTGTTATATAAGTTTTTTTTACTATGAAGATACCATTTCCCAAGTACCATGTTGCTCTGGGTAGGATGCAGCCATTTTTTTGTTATACAGGAGATCACCCAGTGTTCCCTCTCAGGGCACCAGGCCTTCACCACTCAGGATCATTTTCTCTAAAGTTTTCCAAAACTGAGAAAACGCATGTTCTCCACTCTTCTTCTGAAGATCTAACTGTAGGGGGGCATTTCACTTCAATGAGTTTGGTATAAATCCCATCAAACTGTGCTTGTAAGTGAGCAGTTTTGCCTGGTTATTATTCCTTCACTTCCTTTGGAGGTCTTAATTATATTTTCAATGTACACAATTTTATGCTTAAATTACTCTCATTTACCAGCTCATTTCATTATCTCACTACGATATAATGTCCTTCTGGTTACTCTAGTGTAGGCTTCCAATAAACTTGTTTTCATTCCATCTATACTCAAAAGACAGTGCTGTTTTATTCCACTTCCAAATCAAAACATTTTACTGTTGCTACACAGCTATCCAACTCAATACTTTCAGAATTTTCTGTATGGTTTTCTCCACAATCATACCATGGAGAATCATTGTGAGGATCAGTTTGATATTATTCTCCTTCAGCACCCTTGCAAGTCTCAAGAAATCACCCACATGTTGAGATATTTTGCAATATTTAGTGACTCTAGGCATTAGCACCATCACATACTGACTACCAAGTTCAGAAGTCTACTTTACCAATTAAATGACATGTGTTATGTTGGTTTCAGGATGCTTGGTTTCTCAGATGTTTTGAGAACATTACTGATTTTCTTTCCAGTCGGGAGGAACTGCTACTAACAGAGGTACCTCAGCCATGTTTCTTCATTTGACAATCTGGAGCTTTTAAAGATATCTCTCATAGTTCACTTTCTGGATATCTACTGTCATCTGGAAACATTTAACTCTTGTCCTCTTCTGTCCACTGCTCAGAGTCTACCAATCCTCACTTGCCTTAACGCTACTGAATGCTGCTTCCTTCTTCTACTTGAGATGTAAATTCTCCTCCACAATTTCTCTCTGTTTAGTTCCTAGACATTTCCTCTTCTCCTGAAAATGGAGCAAGCTGGTTGTTTTACCTCTTGCATTACCCCAGTGTTCCCTCCTAAGGGTACTTGTCTTTGCAGTATGGAAATCCAGAGCTGTCATCAATTTACATTTTATCCATGGGAAGTTCATTCTGTCTATGGGATGGAAAAAAAAATACAGAACATCTGTTGCAGGTCATAAACACTACCCCATCACCTGCCTTCCTAAAAAACAACTACAGAAATAGACAGAAAGAGGGAAGTATCATACTTCCTGTTGTGATGCCCTAGGAAATGTTAGCCTTTATTGATATTTTCTGTTCACAGATTCACCAGTTTTATTCTAGGTCTTCCTGTTGTAACTGAGAGTAATTCAACACAAACACTTGAAACACTGGTGATAGAAGGCCCAAGTATCACAACCATAAAGTATACTCAGAGATTAAAAAAAAAAGAAAAAAAGAGCCCTGCTCCATTCTGTTCATGCAAACAGGACAGCTAAAGAGCCTGTCCAGAAAAAAAAAAAAAAAAACCACAACGACCAAGCCTTACCAACCAACTGGTTCACAAATACCACTCACAGGTGATTTCTTTCAAAGCCTAGTTCCCCACCCATTCCCCACCAAGTACTCATTTTGGTATTCAAAAGTCCTACATGATGCACATTCATGTGTATGCTGCCAATCTTATTTCTGAGTTTTAATTTATAGGCAAATCCATTTTGGACACAGTAAGAAACTGCATTACCCCAAAAAATGAACCAGCCGTTTCTTTTAATCAACTAAAGTTCCTGATTTGTAAAGTGGCTGCTTCAGTTTTCATCACACTGAGAAGAGTCCTTCCAAGATGACCTCTGTTTCATCTCCTTATGAACTGATAGACTGATGCTTCAGAAACTCTACAGGTCTAACAGCACTGAAACATGGCCAATACCTGCCAATTGCATACTATTTGCACAACTCAGGGCAGCTTTGTCTACTCTAAATCTCAGAAGTCTTTTTCTTATCTGGCATCTTCAGTCTCCATAAAAATATTCATGATATAAGCTTTGCATAAACTCCCACTGGGTTTTAGGATACTGTATAAGTCCCAGATAATGTGAGGAAATATCAGTAGCTTCATGTATAGTAACCTCAAGAAATTCCAATCATAAAACTCAAGAGCACTTTTAACATGCAATACTTTTGAAGGATAACTTGTCTCTCAAATGCTGTTATTTAGATTTTACATTAATGACACTTCCTCCTTTTTACATGTCCGTAGAGTAAAATGTAGAAATCCCCCAAAACCACTCTTTGAAAAGAAGCTGCTATTCTTCCTCAAACCCCAGCAATTCAGACAGGGAGGAAGAGCACCACAATCATTGACTTTGGCCACAGCACAGATTATTTATATCTGATGAAGACTGCACAAATCAAGTGATGGGACAGAGGCCAGACAGCCAGTCTGCTCTACCCCTCAGAACCACCCCAATGTTCAGCTCTCTCTGAAATGCCCTTCATGCAATGACAGAGCTCTTTTGTCTCAGTGGAAAGAAGGCTGGGGGTAAAATAAGCAGAAACTGAGAAGTTACATTTACATTCTAACAGAAGTTGTAACACTACGGGAATTACAGGGTAAAATACAGCTGCTGCTCCCTGACGAGAATGCTCCACAATGACTCCCCAGACACATGATCGGCAACCAAGAGGGATGGAATGGAGGGTGGAGTGGAGATACCACAGCCAGGCTCTTCAGGGAGGGGAACTCGACGGTACTTTTCAGCTGATAAACAACACAGCACCTGTCAGCCAGGGGAGACAGGAGAAGGTGTCCAGCTGCTGAGTCAGCTAGTGTGGTGAAATTTCTCTCCCCGGATGAACTCAGTTCATTGTAACCTAATTAAAATATTAATCTCTATGCAAAGTTACCCAACTCCAAGATATGACCACCTCTCACTAAACATGTGCTCTATGTTTTTTTTAATTTTTAAGAGCAAAGCAAGATAATTTTATACCACTCAGTAACAAAGGTATGTATGATTAGAGCCACTCAAGCTCCACCTAAACATAAGGAAATAGTAAGTAAGTTGAGAATGGGGAATCGTTAGGGAAGACTCCATCATAACTGCAGGGACCAGTCAACGGGCTGAACCCGTTTCCCCCCACCAAGGGACACCTGTTGGTAAGAACCATACATTATGCACACTGAATACTTTTACTGGGGATTAGCAAAATTGCTTTGAATACATTTTTGCAGTCAGACACTATCACTAGCAATCCTCAAACGTTAACCTGTCACAATTTTATATTAATTGAGTGTTTTTCTGTAAACTGTTAGAGTGAATCCTTCACGGGCACAAGGAGTCACTTGTGCAGCAGGTAACACACTCCAAGTAGGAAGACCCACTGAGAGGTCTCCTTTATGCTGTTGGTGTGTGTCCCTGCCTAAGTCAGTCAAACCATCCGCTGATCCAGGACTGTTCAGTGAAGGGTCCTGTAATGGGACGCTGACACACTGGCTGGGCACAAGGGTCTCAGCTTTCCTGGGACACTGTCAGATAAATGAAATACTAATGTGGGTCAAGGAAATCTCCCCACACTAAAGGTTGAGGAAATCTCTTTTCACGAGACAGTGGCCCAGCAGGCTGGTTTAAATTAGGGACAGTTACAGCTCCATTCCATCAGACTCACGAGTCTCAGCTCTGCTGCAGACAGGGCCTGACTCGCCAGGACCACGTCTACTGAACAGTCCGGCTGCTCAGACAGGGAGCCTGCCCAGAGCTGACCTTAAACCATCTACAGCAGAAATTGTGGGTTTTAAAAACAAATTGCTGTGTCCTCCCAAACAGGTTTTTGAAAAATCACATTTGTCAGCTGAGGCTTTATCTCTTTCTCATTTACATCTAATATGTCTTACCCATATATGGGGCACAGGAGCTCCTTCTAGGCTTTGTATGTGGAAAGAGACATGCAGGGAAGACAGTACATGAAAACCACCATGTTCCCCAGGTTATTTCAAGTGGGTATTTTACTTGCCTTCCATTGAAAATAAATTTCATTGGGAAGCATGAGCAGATATTCAAACCGAGGCTGGTCATTACATTTCTAAGACAGAAAAATAGTCATGCTTATTCTTGAAGCTAGAAGAAGTCTAGTAGTCTATAAGCTAAGACTTACTCTACCTTCGACCAACTCTTCATATACATATATAGTGCTGGTGTGAAAGCTGCAAAGGGAAACAAAACTTAGAACAAACACTCCTTTACTCTTTCCTCATAACACCATGCCGGTGGGGAGGCCTGGCCAGTGGAGTCCAAAAGGCAGTGTTTTTTCACCTCTTAGATGGTTAAAAGTCACTTAGACACCATTCTCAGACTTTTCCATTTCAGATTCCCATGCTATAGTCATTCAGAAATGCAGAGGCTGTCACAGCCTATTTCTTAATTACAAAATTCCTTTATTCCTTTATTAAATTGCACAGAAATGCATTCTTCCCATGTATGTATTCTGTGCCACTATCTGATAGCACATCCAACACAAATTTCATCCAGCATATTGCTCGTGCAAATCAACATCTGGGACACAAATCCTATTGGAACAAAGTCCCAGGCATTTAAAAAAATTCACTTTTTTCCCAAGTCTTTTAATATCTAGAATATTTCAGCTAGCTGCTGTGAATAAGATTCATCTTAGCATGCAGGTGAATAAACAGAAATTTAATTTTTCCCCTTTGATGGTGGGTTTACTTTGTCTTCCACTGTAAGTTATAACTTCTCCAAGCACTGAAAACTGCAGGGATCCAATGCAGAGGCATTCCAACAAAAACACAGTTCCAAATCCAGATCCACCCAAACCACAGATGACAAAACATTATTGGCAGCACTGAAGCTATAGACATGAAGATCCAGAACACTCTGCTTAAGACACAAAGTACAACTGTATACAAGAAGACTTAATGCATGATGGGTGATATTTCACTTTACCTTTTCATACTCTTACCAAAAAGTTCCTAAAAAGGTAAAAAAGACTGAGGAACAGAAAAATATTTAGTTAGAGAAGGAGTGTAAGTGAAGTCTTTCTTTTCACTTCCCAGAAGATGAAATGAAACATATTTTAGAAATCATAGATACTAAATCTGGACTCATACAGAAATTCCAGTAGAAATAAATAGAAGCAAAGACTAAGTCATTATCTGCATTGTTACATTAGGTACCAGTAAACTAATGACCACACCTTAACTATTGACACTGTCACATTTTGTTGTTCAACAGAACTGGCACATAAAGGAAATGACAAAGGAAACAAATAAATGCTTGATTGCAATTGTAAATTTCTAACAGTGAAGAACATGCCTTAGTTCTCCAGATTATACCGCAGCAAACACACAGCTTAGTGTTTCATAAATACCAAACATCTGAAATAGTGAACAACATGTAAATGGAGGTTTTGCTGTTTTCCATTTTTAAGAACACTATTAAATGAAAAGGTACAGAAAATGGTAGCCTCCAGGAATGAAGAAATTCAAGATTTAAAAGAAATTCAAAATTCCTAGCTGTGAATAGTCTGGAAGATTTAATGTCCTTAGGTATAAGTAGCTAAGTAGGAACTTTAAAATGCATGTAATGTTATAGTCACAGTATCAGAAGTTTTGCAGAAGGAATGTTGCACAGCTCTTTACATTGAGCAAAGCTAGCTCTGACCTAAGCTTCAGTGAGGGCCTGTACAAATAGATTTACCAGATGTCCAAGCCTGATGAAGGGAACCAGGGTTTCAGGCTAGGCATCATAGGTTGAGAATGATGCTTTGACCACACAGAAGGAAATTGCTCCTCAGGGTATTGTGGAGGACTAAGCCAGTAGTTTCCTGGTAGATATGATCTGTCTGAAGAGAAATTGAGCTGGGTACTGTGTAATGCAGCACTGCAATTCCTCAGTATGGCAGCTGGCAGAGAGTAGATAATGATTATGTTTGCACTCAAAAACTGAGAGCACTTAAAAGTTCCATGTTGGCTTCTTGGACTGAATCCATTACAACTCAAGTCAAACTTTTGTCAAAATTTTTCTGAAGCATTAGGCAGAGAGGAAATACTGTCTTATACTTGCCCAGGTGGGAAATTCAAAGCTGCATGGATGCTGCAGTTACTCCAAGAGTACTCAGTTTGAGTAAGTCCAGAACTCCAAGTGGTGTCACAACACTCCTGAACAGGTAAACAAAGGCACAGCCATTTCAAGCCCTAAATAGATAAAGCCCAATTAACCTGGTCTGGCATCGCACCTGACCCTGCTTCGAGCAGGAGATTGCTAAGGGAAGTCCAAAATCCTGCCAGAGAGGTCACTTCCACAGAACTCACCCTGTGGTCCCACAACCTGCACTGGAAGTATCAGATTTCACTTCTTGCCGGAAGAAGGAGGCAGCTTGAGCTACATGATGTGAAACACACTTTGATGGAGGAGGAATAGATAACAAAGCACTTGAAAATATGCAAAGTTTTCTGGATGTCCAGGTATATTCCTTTACCCATGAGGGAGGACAAGTATTAATGAATGAAATAGAAACAAAGCATTTTAGAAATGTGTTGTAACTACAAATAAGGTAGCAAAAACGGTGTCTATACAGCTGGAAGTACCCTTTCCCATACAAAGTGAGTCATCTTAAGAGATAAAAATTTCTTACCAGAGGAAAAGATCTATAGGTAGCAATGCAGCTCAGCTCAAATGACATGAAATTCAGGAAAGAACAAGATAATATCCACTACTGGCCAATAACCTGCTAACAATTCCCCACAGAGATACCTCTTGAAAAGAGCAGAGACACAGTAGTTTATAAATTACACATAGTCTCATTCTGCAGGGCCCAGCCAATAACCTTGAAAGGTTACCAAATTTAACATGAAACCAGCAGATAGAGCTTCCCAAGAATGAAGGAAAATTATTTTTCTTCCTCTGAATGATCAGAGACTGACCATAATGAGGGGGAAGTAATATGCTAGATCAAAACTCGTGTCTAATTCATATATGTCTCCAATATACTCAGAGTCAAGCTAGTTATCAAATTACATACAGAAAGGAATTTTCTTCCATCAAATCAGCTCACACTTGCAGCATGTGGCATAGTTTACTAGCTGGGACTATCTGGGTAATTTATTATTTAGTTAATTCTCACTTTTCCAAGGACCAGAAATGTTTTGTGGTTGCTTGGTCAATGCTGTAGTCTGTGACACATAGTTTAGTAACCTTTGAATTGGAGTGCTTTGTGCCAGTTTGAATCTTTAGTCTGCATACATCTGAGTAAAAGGTAATAATACTTGTCAATGTATTTTAGTAACAGTCCTTTCTGGTTGTAACAAAACAAATTACAATATGCTAAATAAATCACTTTATTTTTTATCCCCTTTTATTCCAAAGGCTGTACCTCTGAGATGAGGAATGAACTAGCTCAGTGAGCCCTCAGTTTAGGATAAGACAAACCTAAGTTCAAGCAATAATTTGGGCATAGCTGTTTTTTATTACTTGGATGAATAACTTTAGCCTTTCTTACTCTTTCCTCTTTCTTTAAAGTGAGATAATAGAACTTCACTCTCTCTGAATGGAAAGAGGGTCAATGGCTTAAAGTAAGTTACATGGGCTTATATTTTATTTTAAAAAGAGAGAGCGAGAGAGAGAAGAGTTAAATCTATTAAAAACTGAACAATTTCATTTCTGGAGCATTTCATAAAAGAGAAGTCAATCCTCCAAAGTTCTCCTATCAGTTCTCAAAACATTTCATTCTAGAGACCACCAGACATAAAAATTACACAAGCCACTGAAAAAAACAGCTATTGAAAAACAGAGAAAAATTTTCCAATGAGGCACTGAAAACCTGGCAGCTAAACAGATATTCAAACAGGGTTTTTTTCCATATTGCTATACTTGAACAGACTCCAATCATTTTGACTAAGACAGTAGCAATCAGGAATGCTCCAGTTGTAAGTGTCCTGGTACAGTTTTCTGAGTGATAAATGTTTGTTGGTAGTTGTCCAGAAAGAAAGGATGGTGCAGTACAGCCTTGGTGCAACTGCAGTCCTTAAACCTGCTCCCATTACAACTCCCATTACAAGACATTTTGACTCAAGGTAATTAACTGGAAGAAAGAAAAATTCTCTTCCCGGTAAAAACAGATGATATGCATTTTCTGTAAAGATAGGCAAAAACTCTTTCTCAAGAAAGCCTGTGGAGAGCCCAAATAACAATACCTGAGTAAAGAACATCCTTGTCCACTGTTATTTAACAAGAGAAGCCTAAAAACCAATAGTACTAAACATGCTCTCCTATTTATTTATCCGAAATCCCATATTAAGACCTAAAAAAAAAAAATTAACATTCTTCATGCACAAAACTATGTGTAATAAAAAAGCCCTCCTCCTGTGGGTACATCTGGGCTCTAAAATGAGACAACAAAATGACTGAGAACAAATTTACTTCATTGCATATGAAACGAAAGCTCGTGTCATGGGAAGAAGAGTGCACTCAAATGACCCCTAATAAACCTGTTTTCTTCACAGTTATTTTATAGGAAGAATGCAATATATTTAAATTAATTTCTTGCTTTGTAGCTCAGACTTAGTTGAGTTTTTAGTTTCTATGATTTTTAGGGGGCATTTGTAACACATAAAGCTGCAGCTGAGAATCATAAGGACATTTTCATCTCTACCACCAGAGGCATATTTTTAGGAAGTCACAACACATTTTTTGCCTCTGCAAAAACATCATTAAACACATTTATATTCAAATGTCTATTTGAACACTTTACTTAAAATGAAACCTCAAGATACATAATCTCTATAGTATTGGGGTTTTGTTTGTTTGCTTTTATTATTTTTCTGACATTGCGAAGCATACAGAAAACAAGCTGTCCTAACCTCAAATATATTTTTAAAAAAATGAATAAATTATGCAGCGAGAATATTCTTTAATGTACAGTTCCTCTCCAATACATGACTGCTAAACCAACGAAGTGGTGTTCCACAGCGGAGTCTCAAGGACTTGCCAGAACAGTTTGTTCAAGTTATGAGCATGTATGTGCATCTATGTACATGCACACACATCCACATGCATTTATACTCCCTGCCAACACCAGCCCTACAAAAGAACTAATTAAACAATGTCATAAAGAGGGCTCATATTTCCCACAAAGCTTTTGTACTCCCCATCTTTCTGTTAAACTACTTTAAAAACATGGCCTTCATAATTAAAAGATGTAAGTAAAAGCAGAATACAGGTTGCAGTTTTATTTCATTATTCTTTAAATATACAAGAATTTTTTGTCACAACACTGACTTTGCAAAGCCAACAAGACAAACAACCACCTTTTAACACTGTGGAGCTAGAATGACAGAGAATGAATGCAAGACAGTCCCATAGAAGATCTTGTCTTATAAAAGACTTTTTATATTTACAAGGCTATATTATCCATTTTTTTTATTTTGAAATCATCATGCCTCAACATAGCACTATTCACTGTTACCTAAACACTCACTTTCCACAGATCACAGCAGAACCCAAAACATGAGGCAACTACTAATTTTCATGCCTCTTATGCCTAATAAGTAACACCACTCTGTCCTTATAGGCAGGGTCATGGGACAAGACTCAATGGTTGAGCTCTCTGAGATGAAGCATCTGGGATCTGCTTCACAAAGGGACAAGGATGGAAGCATCAAGTCCTGCACAGACAGCAACTGCCAGTGCCTCCACGTGGAGCAGTGAGCTCCCGAGGCTGCACCACTGCCTCCACACTGGCCATTACAACAGCCAGCCATGGAAAGTTTGTGACTACTGTCAACCCTTCACCTGCCTCCAGCTAAAACCTCTTTCCACCTAAGCAGGAGCATTGGCCCATGTGATTCTGACCCTGAATTTGGGGCAAACAAAAAAACCCGAGTTAACTTTGCGGTTGTTTTCCTTTTAAAAAAACTTATTTTCCATTTGCCTGAACAAAAAATGAAACAGCTAAGTATCTGATCACGATAAAAGATAAAGTAGATGATTTAGAATTACTGTGGCAAATGCAGGAGATAAAAACATATGTGAATATCAGTCAAATATTTCATTGCAGCCAGAGGAGAAAACTGGATCTTGAAAACAGCTTCCCCTCTCTGCAAGCTTTCTGTAGGGATTTTTTGATGATGCAGTGCAGTCAAGTCAGACTAGGATTCTGGCCAAAACATATCAAATATACTGAAAAGAGAGAATGAAAAGGGAGAGGGAAGAGGGAGACATATATATATATATATAATGGCACCTTACCATGCCCATTCTCTCCTTCTCCACTCCTCATATATACATATCACCATTCCCCATGGAGCTATTAAACTCAGTGTACAGCCCCTTAAAATTACTATAACCATCTGATTTTTATAACTTCCCACTCCAGGCTTTCATTAACCCCAGACTCACTTGATGCCAAGTCTTCCTTCCTGGAGCACCAAGGCTATGTGTGGAGTCCAGCTGGAGAGTCAGGGAGACGTAAATTGGAAGAATGTGCTGGAGCTACTTAAAGTTGTGGTGAACCAAAGGAAAAGGACCAATTGCACAAAAGATTTAGGAAATGGATAGAAGGTGTTAAAATATCTATCAAGAACTTAATTTGTGAAATGACATTCAGAGCACAAGAAAACCTAACATTAAAGACAAACTAAAATCATCCACCCAGAAAAAACAGACCCTGAACAGCCACCATACACCTATAGTCATAGATTTCCTGACTTCTGGAAATGCAGCACCAACAGAAAACAGCAGATTTCCCAATCTTGCTGATGTGTCTCTTATTTCAAAGCTGCCAGACTTTAATTGCTTTTCAGCAACGACCTCATATGGCATGCCTTGGCTGGGAACATATTTTTATAGCCAGTTATAGCTCCCTATCTCCAAATGGAAACACTGACAGGTTTCTAATTCCAAAAATGTTATCAGGAACCATAACAACATGAGTCTGCTTTAAAACATAACCTGTGACCTGAAAAGTCATTCTTAACACTTTGTGTTTCAACATTTCATGTGCTTCTTCAGGGTTCGATAAATGCAAAAATTAGAAACTGAAAAAGAATCCAAAGTGCCAAAAGAACAGTTTTCCCTCACTCTCTACTGTAGTCCTCATTGAACAGCTGCCTCCTTCACCTCCAAAGCTGGAGAGAAAACCATAATTGTGGCATATACCTGTACAAAAACACAGTGCTATGCTTAGCTCTGCTTTGCCACAGGCACTGTAAAACATTCATTTTACTTAAGTTTCTAAAAATTATTCATATATGAGAAAAACTAGGCAGATGAACGAACAATTTCACAGAACCACAGAACCATTTGGGTTGGAAAGGCCATTCAAAGGTCATGTAATTCCAATCCCCTGCAATAAGCAGTGACATCTTCAACTAGAGCAGGTTCCTCAGAGCCTTGTTCAATCTGAATGTTTCCAGGGATGGGACATCCGCACCTCTCTGGGCAACCCGTTCCCATATTTCACCACCCTCATTGTAAAAAACTTCTTCCTTATATCTAGTCTCTAAATCTCTAAATCTAACCTCTTTTAGTTTAAAACCATTATCCCTTGTCCTATCACAAATATCATTCTTATGTTGGGGGCTCCAGAGCTGCATGCAGTGCTACAGGTGGGACCTCAGCAGAGCAGAGCAGAGGGGCAGAAACCCCTTCCTTGCTGCCCACGCTGCTTTTGATGCAGCCCAGAACACATCTGGCTTTCTGGGCTGTGAGTGCACATTGCTGGGTCCTGTCCAGCCTCTCATCCATGCCCAAGGCCTTCTCAGCAGGGCTGCACTCTGTCTGTTCATCCCCCAGCCTGGATTGATGTTGGGGGTTGCCCCAAGCCAGGCGCAGCACCAGCACCTGGCCTTGCTGAACCTCCCGAGGTTCCCATGGGTCCATGTCTCAAGCTTGCCCAGGTCCATTTGGCTGGCAGCCCTTCTCTCAGGCACGCCACCCGCACCGCTCAGCTTGGTGTCTTCCACAAACGGGCAGAAAGCACACGTGCTTCACTCTGTCAATACTGAAGATATTGAACAGTACTGGGCCCAGTGGGGGCCCCTGAGGGACACCACTTGCCACCACTGTCCATCAGGACGTTAAGTTGTGGACCACACACCCTCTTCACAGTACTGCAGCAGTTTATCTATGGACACCTCTAACTAGATTCTGAAGAAGTTGCCTCAAAACCAAAATATCTCACATGCAAAATTATCTGTTTACACAAACTCACATAAAATGCTCTGGTTACTCTAACTCACTTAACAAAACTTTAATGCTAGATATATGAACTCATGAACTCTGCCCCATTAAAATTCAAACAAAATCACCATAAATGCTAGACTCTACAAATGACAATCTGCCAACTCAACAATGATTGTTAAATGGAGAATTGATTAGAAAAATTATATAAAAAAGAAGATAACTTTATATATCACACTATCCCTCTACATCACTAGTGTGATGACTTTCTAAACAAAGTTTTCTAATGCATTCTGTTCCCTAACTACATACGCTTTAGCTGAATCTACCTAATACTTCAAAATTCTGTGATACAAAAAACAGTCATTCTCATTTGCAGGAATGTTGAGAAAATATTATTCCACTTTACAGATATTCCCATTTCAAAACCAGTCTTCATTCCAGGGCAGAATAACAGGAATAAATAATTCAAAGATAAGCCAAGTTCTGGTGCTGCCCATCTGACAAGAGTATTTCATTGCACCAAGAGCAGGAACATAGGCACTTGAGAACTGGCATCACAGGGCTCCCCAGGTACTCACACCCTTCCAGAATATTTAAGGCTAAGGGGAAGCCCACACAGCTCAGCACCAGGTCACACCAGTCTGCTCTTCCCACAGTGCCTGGGAAGCCAGTGGAGAAAGCAGCCAAAATCCTGACAGCCCTGGAACGCTGTGGTAAAGTGAGAGCTCCAGCGCACAGGAGCTGCCGCAATCACCACTCCAAGCTCCAGCCTCCACAGCATCTTTCCCAACTAAAAAATATTGCCCCAGGGAAGCCCATCAGACTAAGAGGGATTTATATGCCAGTGGTTTCTGCAGTGATTCCAAGATGGTCTAGACTGAGTTGTATGTAATGACCTGCTGACTGACAAAAGTACACCCACATTTATTTGTCGACTAACAATCTTCCAGCTATTGTGTTCAGTAGTAGCAGTGTCTCCCTGACTCTCTGGAAGCAGACAGGCTATTTAAAATAGAGTGCAAATACATACACAGTGCATATTTTCGAACCAGCTTACTTCTTAACCATATCCGTTAAATTTTACTTTGTTCTACACCTCTCTCTCAGTCAACAAAAAAAAAATAGGATTAAAGAATTCTGACTTACAATCAGAAGAAATTATAACTATTACTATAAATCAACTTAGAGCTGAGGCAGCACATCAGGAGACACAAATAAAGAAGTTACTTAGGATACACTTTACTGCTGAACTTACGGAGTAAGACAAGAGAACACGTATTTATCAGTACATAGTCTACATAGAAGTTCACATAAAACTATCATCTCCTTTGAAAAGCTGCCTGAACTTTTTTCTTTAAGAAAACAGAGCCTTAATTATAGCTTCCTCCAACTGTAACACTCCTAGCTCTTAAATCCTTAGTTTTACTGCCAGTAATTAAAAAGTGTATTGTTACTGTCCAAACAATGGAATTGCATTAAAATATAAGAATTTGTCAAGAAAATTAAGTACTTTGGTATTACCAAATTACCATTTCACTTTCCCCTTCACCTCCCCCCACTCTATGTGGCTGAACTAATTTTGGAACATAACACCTATCATGCTTGGCTTTGTCCCAGACAAATGAACTTGAAATCATAATTTAGCATTTATGATGCCTTTTCAAAAAACATTAGGCCACTGAATCCCAGTCAGATTCCTTTTCACAGGAGTTTGCTTGAACAAACATGGCTTTAGACAGCAGGAAAACCATTTATACCAAGAATGAGAGTGATATATCAAAATCATCTGTAGAAGTAAATGCACTTTCATTATGTAAGTGATAAAATATATGATTAAAACTTGTGGGCAGTGTTTTGATTGCAGGCTAGAAGCATTATATAGTTAAAAAACCTTGTCAAGTAGAGGAGTGGGCACACATATCCCAGAAAACATACCTTCGCAATCTTCTGTTTATGTTAGTCAACTAAATTTCATATGCTTTGCACCCAAAAATGGTTAATAAAAGCACAGCGCACAGCAAAGCGATACTGGATAAACTCTGCAATGTTATATCACTTATAAAACAAGATCCTTGAACTAGAAACTACATTACAGCCACTGATACCTCAGGAAGCTGTGGTTTGCTGCTTGGAACACTTCATTCATGTGTTATTTTTAGGAATGTAGACATCAAAATAAAATTTTGTAGGGACACAAGGTTATCTAAGGGTGAAACTTCGTTTATCATATTCAAAAACATGAGGGAAAAGGAATAGAAAATAATAAGTGACACTAGCACAGTCTTTTTGAAGAAGCTGGTGATTAGGAAAGAAAGAAAAGCTTGTCATAACTTTCTCAGTCTAAGTTGTGCTCTTAAAAACCTGCTCCACCATGAGGCTTAGAAGGAGTTTCAGATAAAGAGATGATCTTTTCAACACCACTTCTTTTCAAGAATGGATTTCTTCCCCATAAATAGCTGGTTGAGAAGCAAGAAATGCCTTGGCTGGTAATGAGCAAGCTGAAGGGTTTTCCTGGGTTCATTCAGCTGATTGCTTTTCATTTCTGTTTAAAAATGAGTATGACCTTTCTCATAGCTGTGTTCCTACTGATCGCACAGGTATTGCTAGAGTCTGCTGCAGAGACAAACGCCTCTAAAGCTTTCAACTGGCCCATCAGAAATCTCTTTTTTGTACCAGCATCCACTTATACTTTTCCTCATAAAGGAAAGCTCCAGACAAACGCTGTCTCAGCAGGTCTTCCTGCAGCCCTGTACAACCTACCTAGCACAGCATGGATCTCTGTGGAACAACCAGGCACTTACATGTCCAAGTACCCAATTAAATGGGTTCTGTAGCAGAGAAGCAGGTCACATCAACTTTTTACCCCACAGGGCCATAAGCTTGGCTGGTCTGAGGGCACATGGGAACATCAAGGGCATTCAGAGGGAGTTTAAACAAATCTGTAGGGAGATGGGTGTGCAACAATTTTACAGGAGGAGAACACATATAGGAAAGTACAGACAAAAAAAAAATCAAAAATGAAAATTACTCCATCACATTCACATCATTTTCCTGTTATTCCACCCTGAATGTATTGCAAGCAACCTTACTCCAGGTCAGGATGCATTTCACTTGAGATCTTTACTTCAGTTTTTTACTGTATGAGATGCATATTAACAAAGGAGAAGCAGAAATTCAGTACCAAAAAAGCTCAGGTTACAGTTCAACAAAGAAGTTTTGTATGCTGAAGATAGGTTCCCTTATCTTTAGTTCTACTTGACAATAAAATGGCAATTAAGTTTGTGTAGTAAGATGCTTAAAACCACTCCTACCACCTTCTCTTATAATCCACTCCCATGGTCTTTATGCTTGGCTCCACAGTCCAGCTTTGGTTGATGGGGAGGCTGCATTTAAACTCTGTACTGAACCACTGGAACATTTACCAGCATTCAGCTGATTTAGTCATTTAAATCATAGGAATTTTATATACTTTGGGGATTGCCTTTCTGCTGCTTGCATTTTAGAAACTGTTCCATTCCCACCCCCTTCAATCCTGCTGTGTACAGGAAGTCACACTCCTTTTCTATCAGTGGGATTTTATGCTTGTGTGTGTCTGTGTGCCTGCGTCTGTAACCAATGTTAAACCACTTCCTCAAGCTTCAAGGAAAGGTTCTTGAAGAAAGTGGTGTGCAGAGGAGTGGATGTAGACCAAAATTCTCATGCAAAAAGGAAGATAAAATAAATGCTAAGGTAAAGCCAGTAAAGGAGTTTGTTAACAGTCTGCTTCACGGTGCTGGCTCACCTCACGTCTGACCTGTCCCAGTTCACTTGCATAATTGACAACGATTATTGGATGAATTCTTCATACTATGAAAGCCCTCTCAATGCTTTTAGAGGTGCTTCAAATTTTGTCAAATTACGTTCTCTAACAGTCTGCAGTTCTATGCTTACCTCCTAAATGTCAGCTGCCATTTCTGCATGACGTTGGGACAGACTAGCTAGTAAGATCCAGCTGGAAGTTAACAAGCTGAATCTGGCTCAGTGCCTTTTCTCTGGAGGAGGCAAACCAGCCAGCTGCCTCTCACACAGCTGGGCTGGGAGCATCTGCCACCCCACAACATCACAGCCTTGGAGAAACCTGAGCACTGCAGTTTTCTCAAGTGGAAGAAGGGAGTCAGCAGAACTACAAGTTGCTGTTTATCAGAGGGCAATGAGGAGAGAAGCAGCAGAGCTTGGCCTCCAACACAGCTCAAGGTTGCCCTGAGCTTCAGATGCTGCTGTCTCCCAAGAAGAAACCCAAACCTAGTTCATATGCCCAGTGGTTAAGATCAGATCCCCTTAGATCTTAACCGTGAGATCTCCCATGGTAGTATGCTACCTGTAAAGTCCTCAAAACAGAAAATCGAGAAAGAAGCCCATTGCAATCAGATCAAAAAGGCTGAAATTATTAGCTGCTAATGCAAATCCTCAAGCCTTCCCTCTTGCTTTGCAGTAGCAAATGGATAGATGACACTTCACACAGCTCAGAGATATCTTGAATGTTTTTCATCCTTTTGGAGAGGAGCCTCACAGTGACACTCAGCTGGAAAGGCAGGGATTTGCCAGGTTCTCTGAGGCACAGAAAGTGTTACTGCAGTCCTCCTGGGCAGCTGCAATATTTCTGCCCATTCATCAGCTTTTCCTCAAAAGCTTCTGCAGCTCAGGATCCCTTTCAGCATAACCTGTTCCACCATGGTGAACTGGGATTTAGACCAGGAAAAAAGAAGTTAGATATCCTGAACACATCTGAAAACATCACGTTTGATAAAGAGGATTGATCAACCAATTGATTTCTTTTTTTATCAATCTCCACCTGCTGGCAGTAGGTATGTTTCGACACTGCAATACAAGAGAATGCAAGGAAAAGTACCTGACCTTAGAAACAGGAATTAATACAAATTTCAGAAAACAATGCCCAGAAAGGAAAGCTATACATACACACACACTCGCAATCTCTGTGGCTGAACAGGTTCACCACTTGTAGCAGAGATGTGCTCTTCTAGGAAAAGGGGAGACCATTACTCAGTGTGACTAAAGAGAAAACAAGGCAGACAACCCAGACTAACATGGACTCCTACTGCAATACCCCAAATCACTTCATTCTCAAATAGAGAAGATGATTAAATAAAACTGCATTTAGTAAAATAAGGAGAGAGTTAAATATATTATTTTTGTAAAAAGTAGTTTGGAGAGTCTAAAAGCAGTTACTGCATCAGTTTAGTCTTTGAACTGTTTAAACAAAGGATCAGTCTCATCTCCTTTTGGCTACTGCTCTTGCAGAGGAGCAATCTCAAAATATCATGTATCAAAATAAATAAATAGAAACACATCTGAAAGTGAGAAAGCTCATCCAAAAGTATCTAAGTGTCTTTGGCAATACCAGGCACAAATACATGAGAGAACAGACTGTTTTTTGATAAACTGATACATAAACTTCTGACTGTATCCAGAAAGTGCACAAATTGAAGATCCTGGTATACAGCTGGAGGAAAAAAAAAAAAAAAAAGCTAATGTTTCTAAACCACAAAATAACATCTGCTTACATATGTGGTGCAGTTTTAAGTATGTTCCTGTGAGAGCTCCCATCTTTACACAGTTATTGTGCAGAGCTTTTTCACAGATTAAGAACAGCAACTTTCTGAAGAAAGCACCATGATGGAGAGACAACACTAAATTCTGCTCAGCTCCATTGGTAGTTGGAGGAATTCACTACCAACGTAATCCCCCTTGCCAAGCAATTTCATGAAAACAGTTCCAACATGGTCAAAATGGAAAGTGTACTGACACTCCTTACTTCCAGTGGTCTTGAAACCAGCCTTGTTTGACTGGATATTTAAAATCAGTTATGTCCGTACACATTTGAATTTGTTTGGAAACATGAGTATGGAAAGTAACTTCCAAAGTTATAGTAGAGTTTAGGCAATATATGGTAGCAAACAAACATGCTTGGGACAATAAATCAACCAATTAAGCCATGTCCCACAGATCTATTCTTTCATTTGGCATCGCACAGCAGGTACCTGTTCCCTCCTTGACAGCTGAAGTGGCACAGCTGAATAACCCTTCCCTAGCTGCACTGAGTAACATTTACTAACAATTGCTAACAGGAATAATAGGTGTTTGAAGAAGAACTAATTAATCTAATGATGCGTAAGAAGTTGCAATACATGCCAATCTAAAAAACTTACCTTAATGTACAGGTGCATACAAGTCTAATATGTTCATCTGCATGTGACTGGTAGCTTTACCATGAGCAAAATTACACACACAGCTACATGGAATCAGGTCCTAAAATGGGAATTCTCAGTTTTCCACTCAAATACCATTGGAAATTCCTATTTCTTGTAGTAGAGAGGGAAAAAAAAAATCCTAACACCCAAGAAACTAAATTAAAATCCCTCACAGAAATAAAAATTAATTTACTGAACATATTTTCAATAAATCCTTCAAAGCCATGAAACACGAGTCACACCAACTCTCAAAGAACTTTTAAAAAGCACTTTATAAACGCCCTTTGATCAACACTGGAGACACAAAACCCACCTACAAGGTCAGCTGTAGAGAACATCAAGAAATACAGGGGCCACACAGAAGCACTTGCCTACACAGACAAAACAAATACAACACATATAAGATTTCAACACATTTTCAAGTCTTGTTAGAGTTGGCAGAAAAATACATGTTCCCTTGAGTCTCACTGAAACTATAAACTTTACCCAGGTCTCAGCTCTGAGTCTGTTGAAATAACTGTGTTCTCCATAGTGTATTTTGTGTTGACTACACATGTTGGAAAAAAATACATATGCTCTTTCCTTTTTATTTTTTTATCCTTTTTCCTCTTTGCTGTCCAAATCAGTAGGTGAACATATGGGACTATGTAAAGAGCAAATTATCACACACTGTGGAAACTCCAAAACAAACACATCACCATGTAAGTATTAGAGATAAAGAACAGAGACTACAATCAAAATACAAAAACAGGAGTTAAACAGAAGGCAGAAGCCAGTCAGGCACGAGTGCCAAAAGCAAAACAATTTAAGAGCCAATCCATTGCCCCACCTATCTACCAAAAAACAAAAAAGCCCAGGGTGGTAATTATATAGAGCCAGACAGGAACGAGAGCAAAACAAGAATCTACTTACACATACAGAACACTGTGGAGAAGTTAATACTGCTGTGCAAGTGAACACACTAAGATTAGAAGCTGAGCAGAATGTCTTTCTAGGCAATCCAGAAATTTAACGTACTGTGGCAAGATGCTTCACGAACAAATACTGCTGAAAAATTTGAAACTTTTGAGTTGCTTTAACAGAACTGGAGACAAGCAGTTTTCTTCATTTGTTTAGGTATTTTCATCAGCTCACTGACAGTTGTGAGAAGAATGATGTCACTCACAGAAGTGTGTTAGCTTTGTGCACTTGAAGGCTTGCAGGATATATTGATTCTAACTTTTGTGAAGGTAAGGATTAGCAAATACAGGAATGAAGAAGAAGATAGGACCTGTGTACATAGCACAATGTAAAATACATGTTTAGGTTTAATCTTAAAAGTGTTTTTCTGTCATAATCCTTTATAATAATGGAATGATACTTCAAAAAAAAAAATAAAATCACTGAAATTTCAGTCTTTAGACTCCATCAAAACCTACCAGATGAGAGCCCACCCATGGGGACCCCAAGCCTTGACAAAGGTATTTCTTTTCAGAAATTCACAATTCAAAATTTTGTGTTGCTCTACAATATTAAAACAAATGTTCTGCTTTACTAAAGTTGTAAGGTGATTTAATTTCCAGCACAGAGATCCTGGATCATGTTACTATGCCCTAGTAACAGTATTTAGTGAGCTGGGATGGAATTCACCTCACCTAACTTCAGCAGCTAAAACCTTAAGGATTCATTCTTAGGTTAGCCCTTTGGGATAAGACAAACTACCCTTGGAGATACTTGTCATGTTCCTCTGACTAGAGAGGAACCTAAAAGCTAAGAGGGCTGAGCATCCCTGCTGAGCTGCCCATTTTGTTCCACTCACTAATGGCTAAGTCAGACAGAGCCTCACCTTCAGAGAGCTACAGTTAAATGAAATGTGTCCCTCTCTAAACTTTAATCTAAGCCAGTGTTGTACTTTGCTGCAATGCAAGGGTGCTACACTTCAGGGGTAGGTGGAGAGACACTTGCCAATAGTCCCTGTTTATTAGGCAGCATCTCAAAAAATACCTCATTTACATAAATATCTAATAGAAAAGATTGAGAAGCTGCAGCAATATGCAGATTATTATTACTACTATTATTATTATTTCCCAAGAGGTTTTAAAATATCTTTTCGCTGCACATTTGGTTGGGAACTGTGATCACTGATCAGCACATGAGTTCATAACATTTCCCAGAAGCTGCCTCTAAAGATCCCTTTTATTGCAATTTATTAATCACATTTAAAACTCCTTAACCATGTAAAAAAATTACTTTGGGCCTAAATTTCAGTACAATTACCTTTCAGTGGTAGAATTTCCAGCTTTGAGATTTAAGGGGATTTTCTGGAGTTTAATGCTTTTTTGTACATATGTGCCCTTAGCATTACTGTACTGTTATGCTATAGGAAATGAGGGACTTGTACTCAGAGAACACCAGCTTCTTGTTAAATTCAATCAGCAGATAAACAACTGTGCCTTTGTCAGAGAAGCCCAAGTTCAAATGCATAAAGATCAGATAATGAAGAAAAAAAATAATCTTGTATGACACAATATGCTTTCACTTTATTTAAGAAGTGAATGCACAAGTATCTAAATCAGATGCTCTGGAACCAAAGCAGTTTAAATGAGTGTATTTTATAGCCTAAAATATGTTTAAGCAGTTGCATGTTACAACAGCATATACCACATTAAAATTAAGTTAAAATCAGATTCTTTCTGTAGTCTTAAATATACAAGAGAAGAAAACAAAGCTAAACACAAATAAATGGCCTTAAGCTCCAGAAATAATTTTAAAATTTAAGGAAGAGGGGTTAAAATAATTAGAGTTCATTTTCAGAAACAAATTACCATCTCAACATCCCTGTCTTTTATATTCTGAATATGTAACAGGAAGTGGGAATTGTCAGAGGTATGTTGAACTATGTTCAACTAAATTATAGCTATAAAGCCAGCTAGCCTATTTGTTAGAGAACTTCTAGTTAGAACCTACTCAGATTACATGCAGATAATAAAAAGAATTAAGCTAGGAAGCTGAAGGGTTTTTTGCCCAAGTTATTTAAACATGAATCCAATTACTGAAGTTTCATGGAGCAGCTGTCTCACTCCATTCAGCTTTCCCTAAAACAAAAATGATATGGCTGTACTGCCGTGCTGAACACTCCTGAATTAATGTGGGCAAAAGAAATCTCTTCTACAACATTCTGCTGTGGGAGGGGGTGTGGAAGGATCCCTTTTAACATAATAAAAATGATGATGATATAATGAATAATTATTACAGGATTCTATAGCTGGAAGGCATGGTAGTTATTTCAAAGCCATTTGTAACCAACAGCCTTATAAAAAGCTAGAATGTATTACATATGTGCAGAAGGTAATTGCAAGCATGTATTCAATCCCAACATCTGAAATAACTAATGTATTAGGTTTGTTACTACAGTAACTACCACTTGTTATTACAAAGTGAACTTAAAAATTTTTTTAAAAATTAAATTAATTAATAATCAGCCCTTCTTGAAAGGAAAAACGATGACTTATAAATAAACAGTACAGGAGAGGAGACCTCTCCTGTACTTCTTTGATAGGTAGATCATTCCCTTCCAGCAGCCAACTGTTTTTTTTTGTGAAACGCAGCATCTCCAAAGGTATTGCCAGCACTTAAGATATGGGAGAAATGGATCATAAATATAGAGGTCCTGGATTCCTGTGATAAATAGAAGAGCAGGCAATGGTATTTCTTTCTTCTCAAAAAAAAACCCCAAAAACAATGAAGGAAAAATAGATGAAGCGATATCTAAGTTTGCAGTCAGTTTGTATAACAGCCTTGAAATGCACAGGCTATTTCATAGACCAAGAAGAACTGTTCAATTTCTTTGCTTTATTTCCCTCACTTTATAGAAATATCAGCAATTCCAGCAAGTTTTGAGGAAACTGTTTTACTTCATTATCACAAGGCAACACTGTGATATCACTCAAGAAGTGGCCCATATGCCTTTTCATTCTCTCCAGGAGTTAAAAATAGATCCCCACTGCTGTTACTCCCGTGTAGCAAAAGAACATTTAGTTTGGTAAATGATCTCCCTGTCTTGATCTCTGCCTGTGAGCTTTACCACCTTATTTCCCCCGCTGTTTTTCTGATGAGGAGTGAGAGTGGCTGGGCAGGCACCTGACCTCCAGCCAAGGTCAGCCCACCACGCTGAGACACACACAGCCACCCTGAGATGCAGTGTGAATATCCCTGTGGACTATGGGAGATGCATCTGAACATGGGGCAGTTGCTTTGAAAGGAAGAATAAAATGCTTTGCATATGACTTCGACAGGGTCAGCTACATGTAGTCAAACAGTTCCCTTCAAAGTCAGTCTACATATGTTTTTTTTAATAAAAGCTTAACATTTCATGTAATTAATAATTCAATATGAAAGAGATTTTGAATGAAAATAATAAAAATATTGATATTTATTAGTTTTTCAAAAGAATTTTGGAAAAGACAATTTTAATATGCTTGTTTTGTAAAATTTTTACTTTTGACACCTCAACAGAACATAGTAAGAACTTCAACAGTATGCAGTAAATCCTTTGTACATGCTCACTTACTTACATACACATTTATATACAAGATTCTGAAAAGCACAAATCATTCTTATTTAAAAACAAATGATTATCTTCCTGTCTACACCCTTTTAATAGAGCCACAGCCTTTGTTTTCTACCAAAACATGCTTGTCTCATTAGCATACACCTATGCAAATGTCCAGAATTCCTGTAATAAACTTCCATCAATAGTTTCTGGCAGCCCCCTAGAAGATGTGTTGGTGCCATGGGGCAGTTTTGATCCCAGAGCAGCAAACCCAGAGAGGTGTGAATGGAGAAGCAGAATATCCTGATGTGGTGTAGGTGTGCACATTTCTCACCAGCCTCTGCCCCTGGAGTGCAAATGAAAGAAGGCAAATAGCTACAGTTTTTAACATGCTCCCGATGGGCATATTGATCAGGAACCCTGTGATCTGATTTTCACTATAAAAGTGGCTAGGCCAGGCAGCACACGCGCACAGTCACTGTGTTTGGAAATACTCCCAAGTGTAAGCAGGATTTTTGGGGGGGATGGAGGGGAGGGGGAGGGGGAGGGAGATGCAGGCCATCAAACCATTTAAATAAGGTGGCCCTAGGCTAGCTACCCATTAGTACCTTAGCTATTTATAACTTATTTTAGAGCTGTTTTATTAAAATGCTTAACCATGAAACAACTTTTAAGAAATAGTTATTAACATTTCCATATCACAAATTATCACAGATACAGGAAGATTGCCTTCTACATTCCTGTGTACCTAGATACATCCACTGTCTTTCTTCTGAATAAGCATAAACTAAAGTATGCATTGAAATGCTTCTTTTAAAATGCAAGTGACATACTTCAAAAGCTGCTGCTTGTTCAAAATTAGTTCTTCCTCATGAGCAAGGATATTGCATTTCAGTTTCCAGGAATTTAAAGCGACAATGTTACCAACACTGATGCCTGTTCATTGTAGCAATATAAAATACATTCCTCTTAGTTTGAATCCATTAATGAATTAATCTTTGTCAGAAGAGTGTCTATAAAGGAGGTTCTTAAAAGACCCCAAGGACATTATAGCACTGATGGTTTACCATTATGTGGTATAACAAAGTTTTACTTCACCAGTTCTAAAAGCAGACATATGGAGTCCATTAAACCCCTCTCTTTTTTGTGGTGTAATTCTGAATGGCTGTATTATACTACTTATTTAAAATATGGATTGTAACTTCCACCAGCAATTAATAAGAGCTCTACATATTGCATGCAATTTATAAGATGCACAAACTTTGTCAATCGGCACCTAAAACTTAAACACTCTTGAGAACAGTATTTCAGTTAACTGTTACAAATAGAAGATTAATATTATGAGATCCAAGTAACTTTGACACTAATAAAGTCAGAGACACACAATTTACTTGCTGTTAAAGTCAATGAATAGATGCTTCTCCTGTAAATCTCCTGATATTTTGAGTAGTTTTGCCTTCATTTTTTTTTAATGTACACATTGTATCCTCTGCCACACAGGCATAATCATTCTCCACCACAATATTCCCAAGAAAGGAATTTCCATTTAGTTCTTACACAAATATTTTAAAAAAGGAATCTCACATATGAAACTAATCAACTCAACTGATTTCCCTTCCACAATAAAAACTCCCTTCTCCACTATTCCTTCCACTTGGAGTCACATTCTGCTCCCTTACATTAGCATTATCTTTTATCACCTTTGTTTCCTTATTTATACTCTTTAGGACTTTCTGATTAAAATATTTAGGCCTTAATCTTAAATGTGGTTCCTGAATTCAGTGGAGTTCATCACACACCTACAAAATACCTCACTTCAAGATATGGGCTACAATAAAAAAAACAAACAAACAAAAAAAATAAAAAGAAACAAGAGGCAAGGAACAAAGTACATGCTCAAGATTCAAGGGACCATGTTCTCGAATGATGTAATGCATCCTACTCAAATAATGAACAATATGGAAGTAAAGCTTAAGAAATATTTAGAAAAATGTAGCTGCACTGCACTTGTACACACATACATATATATCTAGACTATCAATCAAAATGTATGTCAGCCAAAATCACAGCAGAGGGTAACTAAAAAAGATAAGCACAGAAAAATTTCCTTATCTTTATTCATCCCTTTATTGTTGGGAAATGTAAAATGCTAAGATTTAGTAAATTGCTCAAGTAGTTAAGAAGGAATATTTTCAAAGTCATAAATGGAAGTAAAGGAACTAACTTCCCTCTGTTACTGACAACTACAAATTTTCAAGTCCATACAACCACCAAAGTCAACATATGTTGAATACCAAGAAGTTTGAGCTTTTGCTACGAGAGAATCTGAAAGTCCACAAATAAAAAATCTCACACAGATGCTGGCCATTAGGAGTAGATACACTGAAGGAAATGGGAGGGAAAAGAAGACCACACATTGCTGGCACTGGAACGGGTTGCCCAGAGAAGTTATGGACGGCACATTCCTGGAAGCATTCAAGGCCAGGGCAGATAGAGCTCTGAATAGCTTGCTCTACAGAAAGGTGTTCCTGCCCACGGCAGGGGAGCTAAACTAGATGATCTTTGAGGTCCACTCCAACCCAAGACATTCTATGATTCTATGATTTAAGACTGACTGCTCTCCTCACGTGCCAACCTGCAGCCTGTGAAGCGTTACAAGGCCACAAAGATGAGAATGTTCAAGGTTCTTTACTGGGCAGATCCACGTCCCACTGAGCCTATCATCTGCTCAGTTCAGATCAGGAGGGAGACCAAGAGCAGGTGAGCATATCCTGTAAGATGTGGGTGGTTAATACACATCAGCACCTGTCAAACACTACAAACACAGCTAGACCTAGATTAATGTAAGGTTCCCAATTAAATGTTTAAATCATACTATCACCTGCAACTTCATAGTGACACTTTTGCAGCTTTTTTGTTCCTATTTTAGCCTCACTGGCTTATTTTGAATGAGGAGAAAAATCCTCTCCACATGAACCCAAGAAAATACTTTCCTTTGAAAACCAGCTCTTACACTTTATCTCCTTTCTTCAGTTATGAAACCTTGGATACTTCATACAGCAATCATATAACCAAGAACTAACGATCAAATATAACACACAGCAAATATTGTCAAGTGAGTCACTATACTCGCTACATTCTTGATTTGTTGGTTTCTTTGCTGAGCAATCATCAGCTAATTACTGGGCTAACTATAGAACACCAAAATAGTTACATCTGCTCTGACACAGCCACGAAGGAAAGAAAAGATTTCTCATTTCATACTTGAGTTAAAATGAAAGTGCACATAATGATAGTTTTTAAGAGATCTCATTACAGCTTTGCTCCAGCTATTCCCAATTTTTGACACAAGTATGTTATGTTTTTGAGAGGATTGCACAGCTCTATTAAGTAATGCCATAACTCTACCTTCAGGGTTCTCTCCCAGGCCTTGTAATACATTTGAGCAGATTTGGGTTCCTCAATTCAATATCTGGAAAATTCCAGTAGATCAGGTAACATTACAAAACCAGAAACAATCCTTCTACAGAACATCGGGTATGACTTTTCTCATTGCTTTTGCATCCCACACACAAAGTGAGCAAAGAACTGCATCAAATGCTACCATGGCTCTGTACTGGTCTTTTAGACATGAGTGTCTACCTGGTGGACAGGACAGAGTTGACCACCATACAGCACCCTGGCATTCATAGCAAAGATCTCTATATCCAGGAGAGTTTCTGGGGCATCCTCCACTGCATCAGCAAGCTGTTAAAATCATCACTGTATCAACACAGAAATGTATCTCTCCCCACTGACAGTTGTTCAAATGGTGAATCTGGCAAGAGTACTTGCCAAAAAGGCAACTGGCTTTTGCTCAAGGAAAACAATGCAACATGGACAACAGACAGGCAAGTCATGCTGCAACAGCAGCTTTTAAAAGTAGCAGGGAAAGGAAAAAAAAAAAAAAAGAAAAAAAGAAAACTAAACTTTTTCTGAGAATTCTCATCTCTTTTTTTTTAAGGGACTGTAAGAGGAATATCTGCTACTGTTACAGCTCCAGGTAGGGTTGCTGGTGGATATTCAGTTCCCAATTATTTGTTACAACACAGCTGAGAGCAATTAGACAGTTTACATATGACTGGTAGGAGCCCAGCGCACATTATGCGGACCATCAGGTCCTGCAGCCTAAACACAATTCTTGATTTAATGGATAAATGAATTTTGCAAAACCACTTCAAATAGAGGAATGTTTTCTGAATCTGTGTGCAGGCTGTTAATATAGTTCTATGAAGTCTCATTCCAAAGAGATCACAGCACACTTTGTCAGATCCAAAAAAAAACGGCACCCCAAAATCCCACACCAATGAATTTGGTATTATTTTCTGGGGCTGCTTGTAAGCTTCTAGACTGACATCTTGTTTTGGCAATTATTTTTCTTTTCACTGAATGGTACTTTCTGTGATAGTTGTCTGCTTTTCATGAAAAAGGCTTTTTTTTTCCTATTTCCCTGCCAACCCTTGACCACCAATAGAAAGTACTTTTTTGGTTTTTTCACCAAGTACACTGATTTCTTACTCTTTTTCCATATTCTGTGCTGTGGAAGTGTAGTGTTCTTGGTCCTAAAGGAGAGGTCTGAGTATTAAGAAAGGGATAAAGTAAGGCTACAGATTCACTGTATCTCTTATTGCTCAACTGCCAGTGCATGGAACTTACATGATTCTTACAAAAGCCATTAATGAAGACCTGAAATTTCTGCTATGCTGTCTTGTAAGAGAAAGGAAATAATATAGCAGCACACTAACAATACACTAATTTTGCTGCATTATTAAATCAGCAATTAATTTATCAGTAGTTTGGTGACTTCAAAAGAGTGCCTCCTCCATTTATAAAAGGACTGCTCTTTCAGTTTTGCAAATGCACTAAAAGTCTGTCTGGCTTGGAAGCCAACACACAGAAACATCTTCAGGACAAACTCCATGGAGCAGAGAGGGAAAATTTATAATAAACCATGATAGCTTTCAGTATAAACAATACAAACCTCTACAGCACACTGTGGGTTTGATAGACTCTGGGTAAAAGAACTTATTCCAGGAGCACAGGTCCATTTATGGACTTCAAAAACTTTAGAAACATCACAAATCACCATGCAAGCAGTTGCGTGAGCGGGCGGTGGGCACCTGCTAGAGAGACACAAATGGGGCCCAGCAAGGAGCTTCAGGCTTCTGCAGTGTCGGGGTGGAGGCAGTGGCTGGGCTGAGCCCTTCCTTCAGCCTGTCCTGTGCACAGTGGAGCAAGTGCTGAGGGACAGTTTGTCTCCTGGGGCAAGTCCAGCTCAATAGAGTGGGATTTCTGGAGAAGTTGAAAGCAGTTGTGAGCTGTGAGTCCAGCCCACAAATTTCGTGCACCTTGTGGGAGCCTGAATTGATTTAATCTGGCAAAGAGGATCTGAAAAGAGGTCTAAGCTGTCCTTGGCACCAAGTGAAAAGTTTGTTAAGGGTTGGTCTGTGTAGGCCATGTTTCCAAGCTCTCTGTGGTGAGGTCGTACCAGATGAGATGGAGAAAGGCTGGGGAGCTGCTGGGCAGTGGCCTGCACAGGGAAATCCAAGCAAGTGCAGAAATTTTTTGCTGAGTTTAGCAACAGAAATGGAAGAACCACTAATACCAATGAGAACGTGCATGCTTCTTGTAGCCATGGTAAAGAAGAATTGGTACTGGCTGCCCAGGGAGGAGTTTGAGTTCCCATCCCTGCAGGTGTTTAGAAAACATGCAGAGGGGGTGTTTAGGGGCATGGTTTAATGGTTAATCCATTAAGTGCTGGATTAACAGGTTGACTCACTGATCTTAGAGGCCTTTTCCAATGTGAATGACTTTATGATTCAACTATATAATGAGGGCTCTTGATCAATATTCTGCCTTTCACAAATTTCAAGCAGAAGTCTACTACCTTGACAATCCAAGAGGAAAACAGTGCATGAGAAAATGAAAACTGTATTCAAAAGGCTTTCAAGTTTCCTTTCTATGTGCACATGCTCCCCATAGATAAGACACACACATTCCAATGTGGAGACCAGTGTTTGCAGGCTGATTTTCTCCACTGAGCAACTCATTTACTGGCACCTGAGACCATTACCATCCAAAATCCTCATAGCAGATGCTATGGTATCATTAGGAATTCATTTTCACTCATCTTTTAAGTGATCTGCAATTCTCAGATTAGATTTGGGAAGGAAAACCAATCCCATATTAAAAGACTGTGCAAAATAAAACAGCTTGGATTAACTGCCTCATAGACTAGAATTACTTTTATTATTATTCCCAGTGTAAAAAAGTAGCCCCTCATAACTGAGGAGTCTTTTTCTTCTGTAAGATTTACTGATAAATTCTTCACATATTCTTTAGTTTGCCCTGTTTCTTGCTTCAAAGAAGAATACTGAGCTGAAGGTAATAAAGGTAGTGGCGTTGTCTATTTAAGCTGTGTCCAGCCAGATGCAACAGGCATCAACATATAATGTCAAACAGTTGAAATTTCTCAAGGTCTTTTGCTCTTAACCCCAACACAAACCAATAGCAGATGAGCCTTGTCAACAATTTGCTATTTGCTTAGTACTCTCCAACTATCATGTTCTAGACTGCACACTACATATCTGGTTGGCATTAAAGTACATAATGAATAACATATTTGCATCCTGTATTTTTCCAATTTTAATCACTATATTACAGGCTTAACAGGCTTACAGTTCATGTCAGGAGCCAAATTGTTCTAATAAAATATGAAGCATTTATCTACTGAGAGGCTGAAAAGAGAAAAGTTTGTTCATTGCCAAGTCTGAAACAATGCTAACTAGAGCGTGTGTTACTTAATCTCATTCATGCCCATAAGATTTCACATGCTAAGACTAAGCTGAGTAAATAAAATTCAGAAACTTGAAGGAAATCCCATTCTCTTATTTTTATTGAGCATTAGTAACAAGCTTGGCTCTGTACTGGAAACAGCCTGTTTTTCCAGCTCACTTCAGCTACATCTAAGGCACCTAAGGCTTCATTATAATCTACATAAGATGTGAAAACTACTGGGCAATTAAGCAATGGGGAACACTCCTACCAGAACCCAGAAAAAGCACTGGATAAGCAAAGCTTCTTCACAAACACGTCCAACTATTACAATATTTCATCTGACACTTGTAAAAAAATGGTGATATTCTCATTCCACCCAGATCAGCAAAAGATGAGCAATTCATCTCATAGGGCCAGAATTCTCCCTATACCTTTGCCCTAAGGAACTTACAGAGCCATTTAAACAAATTGAAACACTATGCTCTGAAGTCCAACATGACAATCTGACCATTGTGTTGCTTCTAGGAAGAAAGCTTCCAAAGAACATGCCAGATAAAGGCATTGAAAGAAGCAAATGTAATGCTAAGGAAGAGATCTTCCAAGTTATAAATATGGGAACAAAAAAAAGCATGTAGCAGAGTGCAAGAAAAAGCAAAATACCAGACAATAGAATTGAATTTATTTCTCAGATGTGCAGAGCCTTCACCACTGTAGAGCTGCTGCAGGACTATGCAAGAAGATGTCCAGCTTTCCCGAAAAAGAAAGGTGGATACAGGACGTTTTCTGAACAACTTCACCAAGGTCACATATGTTGAGAATCAGGCAATGAAAATATACCTTCTGTGCATAGGAGTTCCTTATCACCACAGTCATTCTGCTCTAAATATTCAGCAGAATTGAACATAATAATTGCAAAACCATAATTCATAGAACTCTTTAAAAAACTCAAATTACTAGATTTAAAAAACTTTAAAAATTCCTACAAAGTTATCTTCCAAGACAAAAATGAACTAGTTAAACCATTTTCAATAAGGACAGGTTTTTTGGGTGTTGGGAGACAAGAAGGAGGTATTTCAAATAAATATCAAATTTTCAGCAACACACTCTGAGAAAATGCTGGATTTGCTGGCAAATAAGAGTTTAAAGACACTTGGACAAAAAGTGAAGGAAGAATAAATACTATTTATGCTGCCATAGCTGCACATGGCTGAGAAGAGGAGCAGCAAACCAATTTAACTAGAAAGTGGAAGGTAGAGCAGAACAGGTGTTTTTAAACATAGCTGAGAAACACTGAATTTCAATTTTTCTAACTGAAAAATTAGAACTCTGAAAATATGAAAGTATCTCATGTAGAAAAACATATATTAAAAAGACAACTCAAACTGAATGTTTCTACACTACATAAACCTACACTTAGCTGCAGGACATCACTTTAATTCCATCCAACATTACTGAGCTTTACATCCTGCTTCTACTCGCTACATTCAAAACATCCACCAAATCTTCTGTCATCCTCCCTGTTGTCAACCCCAGTCATCAGAGTCTGAGTCTTCAAAGATGATGGAACAGACTGAGAAATCTTGAACTAGATGGAGCACATTTGCTTTTCAGATACATATAGCTATCTCCACATCTTGCAGGAAAATTGAAAATTAAATCAAAGGTACTAGCTTCTGTATTTCAGATCCACTTAAATCACAGCAGGCTGGGTGTCATCCTGAAAAATGACACTTAATGACCACAGGGCTTTTTTAAATCCAAATGAGAATTCCCTCATAAGGAAGATAAAAATGCATTAAATTCACCTGTGTACTCTATGTGCTTACCATTCAGTACACTTCAAGCAGAAATCAGAATTAGTATTTGGCAAGGGCCTGCTGATTTTTTTTTATAATTCCAAGAAAATGCAAATATAGTCTTAAAAACAGACAGGTCATATGTTTCTAAAAACCTAAAAGCTACTTGGCTGACATTACACAGATTATGTTTGCAATGTGAATAACAAGAGACTGGAGAATTAAAGAAAAGATAGTGGAAGCTCTGAGGAGACAAAGAAAAAAAATTATCTCCTTTTCTTATATTCTTGATACAAGAAATACACATTTCCTAATTTTGAGAATATCTTACATTTCTAAAGCTAGGTTTCCACTTTCAGATAAGGTAAATTTAGTAAGGTGTTCGGCTTAGTAACTAACTGTGGGCCTCTTTGAGACATCTTGATTTCACAGCCCAGTTCTGAGGCATCTGATAACGTAGTCACCTCAGTTTGAAAGGAAATTAAACATAATTTGCAGGGTTTTTTGCAAATACATAAATTCTTCATATAACAATTTTTTCAGACTACTAGAAATACCTACCTGCAATTGAAGAGCTCCATCCTTTGTGTCTGAAAAGTTAAATGTCAAGATAAAACCCCATTAAAATACTTTCAGGCACTTACCTAGTAATGAAAACAGGCAGTAGTAGTTTCTGCACCCTGCAGAGCACTGATGTAGAGTCAAACAGATTTTGCTATCTCAGTTCTGACAGACATAACAGCACAATAGACTTCACATCAGATAGAGCCAGCACTTTCTAAAGCTCCTAAATCATTGTCATGAATGCAACATTCTGCATGCTAGTGTGTGCTCAGTCAATAAACTTGGAGGCAGGAAACTTATTTATGTGCTTATTATCCTTCATAATAACCATATAAATGTCTAGAGATTAACACTCTAGGCCATGCATATCACTGATATAATTTAAACTGCACTGTGATAAAACACTACCCTTTACCTCAGAGGTACTGAGAAACAGAAGAAAAAGAAAGACTTGTAGTGCCTGCTTAAGCTGCTCAATATTTAAGAAAAAACAGAGAAAAAAACTTGTAGGCACACATGCAGAAATCTATTATGGTGTGATGAGGTAGAAGAATCTGGTTTTAAACATACTGACCAGCTCTGTTGGTAAGAAAACCAGGCACCTTGGACTCAAATTTCATGCTCTCACCACTAAACCACAATCCCTGCAGAGCATTTAAGTAAAGCTGTAAAATGAACATCAAACAGCAAATGAAAAGCTCTAGGATGTACCTGAATATTATCAAGAGCATTCAACTAATCAGATTTCTTCTCAGTTAAACATAAACAAAAGAAAAATTATTTCACACAGTATAATATCATGAGGATCTCTACATGATTACTGCAAGGACAGTGTTTCTGTTACAAACTAAGAACGAATGACAAAAACAAGAAACAAACAAACATAATAACAAGCAGTGATAACTATGTTTGTGGCTAAACAAAATGGTTAAATCTTAGTCAAAATTTCATAATTTAGTGAGATGTAAATGCAAAAGAAGGTTAACTCTAAATAGTTCCAACATTAAATCATTGCAATATAAGTCTCTTGAGACACAAGGCACTGCATTTCATTGTGTGCTTTTCCTCATTACATAGCCACCAAACTTAACTGTGACTTAAGGTATTTTTAAGGTCAAGCCCAGAATGCCACATGCTATGCTGAACCCCAAAAATATAGACTCAATTATCATTTTGTGTAGAAAAAGAAACTTTGCAACAAAAATTTTACATGGAAAGTTTTACGCTGAGCAAAAGCATTGATCACTCCAGCAGCAGTCAATACTTTAGAGGAAGGTATCAGAAACCTCTTGATGGTAAAGGCAAATTCATCTCCCAATTACAAGTATTCCCAGTCTGGGATACTCAAGTCTATATCTAGACGCACGAGATTAAGCAATTTCTCTAAAAGATCCCATAATAAGAAAAATTTTATTTTTTTATTGCTGTGTAAAAGTACTACCTACTTCACCATTTAACAGCCAAATCTCATTTTCATTCCATTAGCAGGAATGGCTATAGGGGCCTGCTGTGGTGAACATCTTTCTAGTTGCACGATGTTGGCACAATCGGTCATTTCATTTTCTTCAACCCCTATCCCAATTCTGTAGCAGACTTGAGCAAAAAGCGATCACTTGTGACTTGTTTTTTCAGAGCTACTAAGCATCCCCACCTGTCATTCTCTTTTACTTCATTTTGTAACCCCACGACTCCATTTCCACATCTATAAGAGACACCATCACTTCAGAGAGGTGCATGGGAAAGCAGCCTGAGCACTCTAAAACACTATCATGAAACAAAAGAACACATGATTTTCAAAGACACAATCACAGTAATCATGTTATTAAAAATAACCTCACTGGGTTTGCTAACACCACATAATCAGAAAGCAAATACCATGGTGGATGAGGTACCATTGCTACTAACTGCTCCACTGGGTCTTCTCTTGGAATGTGAGGTGGCAGTGCATGTATTTTTTTCTGAAGTCGTCCACATCTTGGGATATGAACTACACGTGTAGCTGCTTATCAGCTAGAGTGTATACACTGAGCTCCCAGCAAAGATAAAAGCAACAGAATGCAGATGAAAAAAATGTTGACTTTAGTAATTAGAAAAAGCCAGCTGCAACTAATAAGAAGGAATGTTAAACTGAGACTTTTTTTTTAACTTACTACAGCTGAGACACAGAAGCCAAGTAAATCACTGGACTCTTTCACTCTATGACTGCTGGTAGAGAACTGTGCACAGAAAAACTACTGTAGTTGATCTGGTAGGAACACAAGCCCTAAATGGAGGTCTTCATTCAGGTCAAGCTTTGACAAATTCTAATCCTTCTCAGGTGACATGACATGTATTCGACCACATCCAGTTGATCTCTTCAAATATTTTCCTTCCTCTCCTCCTTAAGCTTTCCAGAGTGTGTTTAAGTAGCACAGACTAATGTTATTTTACCCAATGAGCCTCATGTTACATCAGGCTCAATATGCAGCAGTTTCACTTAGCGCCTGCTTGGAAAGCTATTAGAGAAAAGCCCTTTGCAAAGCTGAAATAAACCTCTATATACTGATGTCACTGCTAATTACAATAACTGAAATAAAAGTTGAAAGCAGCAAGATTTTTTTCCAGGAGTCTGATGAAAGAGTTAAAGTAATTAGAGTTCTCAAATATAGCATCAGCAAATTGACAACAATATCCCAGAGCAAGCACCATCTCAGGAATATCTGCTATGCCTGAGACATCACTCCCAGATTTACAACAAAATGAGAGAGACCAGGTCTGGTATCTTAATTATTACATTCCCAGTGCACTCTTTGGTATCTGTAAATATTTGAGAAGAAAAATGGGGGAGCAAGGAACTCATGAGATGCAAAATGACATAGAATCTTATTTTTATGACAACCTGTGCTAAATACCAAGAAGCTTCTCTGGGTCAATTTCAGTACTCCAACAACATTAAGGGGACTGCAACTGTGCACGATTCTGTCGCTTATCCTAAGGATTCCTAAAGGGAATGGACCATCTGTTTCCTCTCCACAGCTGGCTATTACTAAAAAGAAAAAAAAAAAAAAAAACAGGCTCAAGTCAGGTACCCAATACATTTCCAAACCATCTTTCACAGAATGGCTGAAGTTGGAAAGAACTTCTGGAGGTGAAAAGAACCATTTGGTCCAATTATCCTGTTCAAGTAGGGCCAGAGAAATGCAGCTGCCCAGGACCACATGAGGATGAATTTTGAGTATCTCCAAAGATAGAGACTCCAGAACCTCTCTGGAAAACACATGCCAGTCCTCAGTCACCCACACTGTAAAAAGTCCTTCCTGATGTTCAGAGGGTACCTCCCCTCTGTTTTTCAGTTTGTGCTCATTGCTTCTTGTTCTGTCACTGAGCACCAGGCAAGAACCTGGCCCAGACCTAATTGCACCCTCCCTTTCAGCTACATTGATGAGAACCCCTTTGTGACTTCTCTGGGCTGAAGAGTCCCAGCTCTCTCAACTTTTCCTTGCAGGAGAGGAAAGTCCCTTAACCATCTTTGTAGTCCTTTGCTGAACTCTCTCTAGTACTGAGGAGCCCAGAGAAGGACACAGCATTCAGCTGTGCTTCACCATAGCTGACTAAAGAGGAATGATCACCTGCTGGCAATGCAGAACACCACGGGAACACTGCTGGCTCATTCAGCACAGCACCCACTGTGCCCCCAGGGCCCTTTTGGCCAAGCTGCTTTCCTGCTCATCGACCCCCAGCTCATTGTGATGTGTGGGGCTGTTCTTTCCCAGGTGCAGGGCTTTGCACTTCTTGCTGAACATTGTGAGGTTTCTTTTGATTTCTCCAGCTTGTTGAGATCCCCCGGACTGGGAGTAATTTCCAGAATACTGCTGGCACAAAATGCAAATAACAAGAAATTTTTAGAAAAAAACCCACACAGTATCATCCTTTTCTTGTACTCAAAGTTGAGCAAAACTAGATTCCCTTTGACACAACACAAAAGTCTCTGTCTTGGGTTGCAGAGACCATGCAAAAGAGACGGATAGAGCACGTACAGCATGAATGCAGAACGATAACAGAAAAATTGTCTTTCGTGCTCAAAGAGACACAGATGAGGCTGAACACTAACCTGAAATTGAGGAAATAACTTTTTTCCTGCAAGTACATGCCCTCAACACAGAGGGACTACATAATCCAGTGAATACAGGGAATCAAAACAAGAGATCAGATACCAAGCTTCATCCCAACACAAATAGAAAGGTTATTCCATGCCTCTTCTTCCTCTCCATGTGTCAGCTTTGTTTACTGAACCCTTCAAAAGGAGTATATATATATTTTTACTACTCCATACCTGCACAGCACTAGAGATAGACACTGCATAGAACTGCAGGTTCTGTTCACTTAAATATAAGATTTTGCAGGTTTGCTCCTCAGTTTCACACCACACATTTTGCATCAAAGCAGGTCATAGTTTTGTATTTCTATAAGAATCTATATTAAAAAACCAAATCAGCCTCAAAAGAAAAAGACAGAGTAAACTGGAGTCAAAGTGAGCTTTATAGCAACAACAACAACAAAAAAGTTTTAAACACTACAAAAAATATTTGAGATTGCTCTCATTTTAATTCCTAACTACAGCCATAAGCATTTCCTAAAACTGAATTCCAAAACAACTTGGAAGGCCACAGATGAAATTCAGCAAACTCTGAGACTAATAAAAGAATTATGATAAGCACTTGCAATTATGCAGTTTCATTATAGCTAAAAAGAGAAACCATGACCCAGTGTCATCTCAGCATCAGCAAAGATGATGCATTCCAGCACATTGCAATAGTGCTGTAAGAAACAGACTTGGAAGCCAAAGCACCCATCTAGAAGCATCACTTCAATTAGATGCTGACATTATTTACATCCCTAGTGCCATAATACTAATATTTCACACTGGAGAGCTACTTAGCATTTACAGAAAAGAGGGATTTATTTTCTGTCATCATTTTCACTGATGTATATATATATATATATATATATGAATCACAGGTTTTACAGGTAGAAAGACTAACAATGAAAGCAATCTCTCTCTGACATCCCAAAGGTACCCTCTTAGCAGGGAGGCAGAATTCCCAACACTGACCCATGTCAGGTAAAACCAAACATATAACGTATAAAAATGACTGTACCCACGTACAATCAATATTTGCTGAACAACGTAAAAAAGACCAAGACAGATGCATTCAGGCCAGGTATATTTTGCGTGGCCCAGGCAAGGAACTCACAGGAGTAGATCACAACAGCAAAGGCACACAACTATCCTACTCCAAACCATGCATTCCCTCAGATGTCACTCAGCGTCGGTTTTCCTTGCACTCAGAGTAAGGGAGAGAACACTGACCATTTTGAAGACAGGAAACCAAATTTAGAGGTAAAGCCACCTCCTGAGAATGTTCCTGGTGAAAGTAAAACATGTAATCTGATGCCAAAAGATAAATAAGCAAATGCTCTGTGAGTGCTCTTTAGGTTTCTTGCAAGAGTGAAGCATCTCAGATCAGATGCTAGTTGTAAATATTTCACAACAACTGTGAAAAGCTTTAAGAAAACTAAAACCAGCAGCTGCTGTGTTGTGCTGTGAACACAACCTAATGCACCTCGCGTGCATCACAGTGATCGTGCCAAGTTCCAGTTACTCTTGCTGAGTCAAAACTGAATCCATGCCCATCACATTTTTAGTGTGCACTGTGTAAACTGAGATGTACAGCAGGTCTGAACTGGCTTGCATGAAGGGCCAAAGAACAGATCTGCTATAGGAAGGGAATCCAGGACACATTTCTGATTTCTGCTCTGGTGACCTTAGTTCAGAGGCTGTCATCCAAGCAGGGCCAACACTACAGGGCCTCAGCTCATCCATCTCAATATAGTTAAAGCAAAAGATGATGGAACTTTAGTGCCCATTCAGAAGAGTCACAGCCACATGCTCAGCAGTGGAAAGACTGTGTAAGTTGGAAGGTTTATAATAAAAACATATGGTATCTACCAAAATTTTCTAAGTAATTCCAGAAAGAAGCAAGAGCAAATCAGTAATGTCCAGCTTTACTGAGCACAATTGCTGTTTCAGTTGTTTCCATCTTGCCCATAAAGTTTTAGAATGGCCGTGACGGGTGTTGTCAGTGCTGCTCTACATGTGCAGATTAATCTGTGCATGCACAACAGCCACTTGTCTGATGTGGCTAGTTTGGGGTTTTTTTGGTATTCCAAAGGTGGCAACCATACGGCTGAGAAGACCATACATTGCTGCAGAGTATCTGTTTGTGTGCAGCATATTTCAGCCAGCATTTCCACTCAAAAAAGAAAATAATGTGCTCGGATCAGGAAGTTTATATTTTATGGCAGCACTGCAATTCTCTAACACAAATACACTTGTCCCTTTGCAGTGTAAAAGCAGAACAAGTATCTACCAAGATAAAAAGGCACAAACACTGTCTTCATTGCTGCACATGGTCTACTTCAGAGTTAGCGCGCATGCAACTGTCCAGTGATTAAAAAACCTCCAACCTAAGAGCCAACATCACAAACATTACTTACTTCCATGTCCCTTCCTCCATCTCACTACATCTATGTTTGGGTCTGGTTTTCATCAAGATGAAGAAAATCTCAACAATTCTCTCAAAAAATATAGACAAAAGTTTCTGCAAGGTAAATTTGAGACTCAGTCCCTAAACCATATGCTTTTGATTATTTTTAGATTTAAATCCTAGAGAGAAAAATATATTTTTACAAACAGCAAATCACAGTAGAAGTACTTTCATGATATTTTGGATCTATGTTAACTATACATGAGATTTGCTATTATCCTCATCAAATAACACACATAATATTCCACTGAAAGAGGAGGGGGGGGTGTTTGAAACAAACTTACAGAACTGCAGACCTCTTCTAAATATTTTGTGTGTAACCTGTAATTGCTTACACTTCCCTAGTTACAGTCTTATGACCATCCCATGAAATCAACAAAAAAGGAAGGAAAGGAGACAACATTTCCTCATAAAAATAGATACATCAAGTACTTGGCTCTACTGAAATTTGCATTTCAAAAAGAAATACATAACAGATTCATTACTGAAACAAAGAATATGAATATTTTTTGGAGTCCTCACCAGATATTAACAGATGGTATCTTAAAAACTACCCATTGATCGCATAATCAAGATACTGCAAATACTAATTGCTTCTCTGCTTTCCCATAAAAATTAATCTCTACCCCACACTACAGTTCTATTTCTTTTTTTTATATCCTTTTGCATTTCATAGTTTGCACATTCAAGTCCACAAACAAGAGGAAATTTCAGAAAATTTAACTGCCTATCTTTCACAAGCTGTCCCCAAAAAGGAAATTTAAAGTTTAAATTTGAATTTAAGTAACAAGCACTCGCATCAAAATAGGATAAGATTAAAGCAGAGCTATACAAGTTCACTGGAGTGTTTCAATCAGTATTTAGGTAGAAACACAAGGATGAGGCAGTGTGATCTCTACATATCCAGAAGATGCTAGCAACTGCTCCATGGACCACAGTTTGACAGACAAAGGTCAGAGATGTGTGCAGCTGTTTGAAATCAAAGTGCTAAGACACAGAAATCCCAAAGTAAGGACATATAACGGAAGTTTTAGACTCAAAGGAAGATCTACAGAGGAAAATATCACTATATGCCATCATTTCACAGGAGTCACACTTGTCATCTCCCTTCCATGTTCAGAACATGGGTTTCACACCAATTAAATATTTTGAAATAGTATCATGTATAAACACCAATTTATTGTAATTCCTCTATCCCATCCACCCCCTCTACTGCAGAATCTTCACTGGAAAGGTGACATTAGAGAGTTGGAAAACTAATGCTTTCATTCTTGCCTCTCCTGTGCTTGACACTGTTGCATCACCATCTGCCTTTTTGGGGCATATGCTGCAGAGACCACCACTCTGATCCCTTTCAACTTCATCTCTCATCAGAGTTTTGAAAAGTATTAGCAAAAATGGACAGGAGGCAAACAGAGAATAAAGTGACACAGCTAGAATTCAAGTCTGACTTACAAGTGACCTTACTGCCCACAGATATGCAAGTTCAACAAATGTAACACTAAAAACTGATCAGCAAATGGTCTTTACAGGTGGCACTGCCTGGACAAAGCCACCATGTAGGCATCTGCCTTATGGGGCTCACAAGCAAGATCCAACTGACACCTCACTTCCTAAGAGGTACTAGATGTTAGAATCCAAGTATCAAAAAGTGATACAAAGCCTATTCCATCCTCTACAACAAAAATTACTTGGGAACAGGTTTAAACCCACCACTACTGTCCCAAAAAGTGATAGATTTACTCCTCTTGCACGAAATTACTTTGCAGCACCACACTGACACCAAAGCATTACATCTGCTAAACACATACTACAAATACAATGAGTATACAAACTATGGCAGCACCTAATTTCAGCGTCTAAAGCAGTCCATGGTGAAAGGATCAAGCTGTTACATTGGTGCATTATCAACAGCCAACACATATGAAGTCATGCTTTTCACTAAGAAAAGGATTAGCAAATACTTGGAGCCTAGACAAATAGAGAAGGTTCTCCAACTGAGCCTGAACAAAACTCCGAGGTGAAAAGAAAGGGCATGCTTGAAGAATTGAATTTATTAAAAAATACCTGAAACTAAATCAATCTCTAATAAAGGAGAGATCAGAACTTTCAGGGACTAAATCTGTTAAAGTTAAGAGCTGCACCAACATTTAATTTTAATATTGCTAGTGGATCCTTTCTCACTGAGGGCTGATTTCAGTTTAGTTCAGGGGCTAACACTGAAGACATATACAGCTGAACTACACTTCAATTACAGATAGAGGTAATAAAGTAATCTTATATTCATTTAGTTAGGGGTATGCTTTATCTGATCAAAGGCAGGCACCTACGATAGGATGAGTTAAATTGTACCAACAGTTTGATGGACTGCACCAATTAACACTACACCAATTATAAAAGAAAATGTAGACCTTCATGTTCCAGATAGTTACCTGTAGTCACATGAATCCCACCCCAGAATTCAAAATCAGGGATGCATTTTTGGAAAAGATGTTATGGTGAGCTAGAAGATTTCAAGTTAGAGGTACGGTAAGCTGGGCAATGTTTTTAGCCTGTGATGATCTGAAGGTTTGACTAGACAGTTTCTCTTGTTAACTAAAGTTTTTGGTATTAAAAGAAACCTAGATGATCAGAAATGAAATGCAAATCTCCATGAGATAGCCAGAGTCTTGGCAGAAAGAGCAAGAGAAAGAAAAAACCCAACGAAGAAACAGCCCATTGTTTATTTCTTTATTCTCTGAATTTTGATAGCAAGCATCTCTTCCACTTTATACCTTTTAAATAATTTAATATTTACCAAATTTTCAAAGGCAGATTATGTAAACAACACTATGCTAACATACTTTAGCATAGTAATTATGCTGGCCTGTATATTCTAAGTGACACACTGAATTGAGAAACTGCATTCTTGCTGTTATCACCATAATGTCCCTATATTAGTGTAAAAACTCACTTTTAAGTATCTGTCATGCATTTTGAGCTGCTTCAGTGAGAGTCTTCAGCCAAGCCTTAGAAAACGTATATCTCCTCCACTCCCCAAAAGGGGAAAATACACAGCTAAGATGAGTTTATCAAGCATACAAATCTAAGCTCTTCATTGCAGTGTAAATCTTATATCAGGTTTTAACACAAAGGTACACAGATTTCAAGGTCCGATCAGGCACACCCATCTAGCCCAGCATCCTAACCCCAAGTGCCCTATAACAGAACCAAAAGGGATGGATACAGGCAAGGAAAAGCATGTCCATACCAACACTGTGCCAGAACATGCTCCCCATTTCTAGCTTCCCCAGTAACAGGTCTTGGGACACCCAAAGGTGTCAAATGCACAGGACCTGCCTCAAGGTATCCTGCCCAGCCTCCGGTTGCTAAAGAGAGTCACAAACATACCAAGCCCAGAAGTATACCTTTTAAATAGTATAGGAAGCACTACAAACCCACTTTGGGAAGCTGAATCAAACACCTAAACTTAGATGTTTTGATGGCAAATCCTGCTCTGGGTGTTTTGAGCATTCTCCTGCAAATATTCACAATCCTTTTGAGCATTGCTTATATTCAGTAACACTGAATCATTAGTTCAGTATTCAGTCAATCACACAGAAATTTTTATTTCTGGCAGTTTAAGAAACTTCCTAAGATGTACCCAGTAGTAAGTGTAAATAGCCAAGGGTTTAAAAGTTTTAACTTTTCAATGGTTACAGTGTTAAGATATTCTACCTGCTGTAGTAATGGTGTATGTATAAAGAATGATTAGTAACTATCCTAAGTACAGGTCCAAGGAACAGAAGCTATGCTCCAAAGCACTTCTCCTGATCATGAGTGCCTGGAAAACTACCACTTGTGTTAGCACATCTCAGTTCTTTTACAGGTTCTGTGACAAGAATTTTAAGTCCTAACCCACAGACAAAGAGTTAACTGTGGTTCAAACATAAAACATGTTTCAAACTCAAAGAGAGGAGGATAGAATAGCTAATAATAGCTAGAATTGGATAATGCTAGACAATTAAAAGTCATGTAGTATGACTTTATTGAGATAAATTACTCTTCAGGAGCTAGTACAGTCCTTGTAAAAGAAGATGTGGTATTTATTTCAGTCAAGTATTTCCAACACAGTCCCTTTTTCTCTAATGCTCAAATCATCTATCTTTCCCAAAGCCTGACCATACAATCCGGCTGAGAGAGGTTCCAAAATTATCCCAGGTTAGTACATTGTTGGGAAAGCTAAATTACAATCCCCAATAACCAAGCAGGTTTTTCTTCTAGTTGAAAATCCATGTAAGAGCTTCCTATAATAACAACAGGTTTGTGGTCAAGATTCCCATCTTACATTAAGATGATAAAGATGTAACTGATGTAATTTTCAACCCAATGACTGTGCCCTTCCATATATGCATATTCTTCAATAAACACTGTGCACAAAGCTATACTGAGGTCTGAGAAACACTTGGGAAATTTTCTGCCCCAGGTATTCCTCCTGCTTCCACCTGTGGATATTTTGCCATCACCACTGTCACTCATTGCCACAGGTATTCCACCTTTACGTACCCCCAACACAGAGGGCAAGCATCTAGCAGATGCTCACCCTCATGATGCTCCATGAACAGGAACTAAATGGAAAGACAAGTATTTTACAGCCATAGGTTTTGAGGTTTTGGATATAAACAACTTCTGGTTTAACTACGTGAAGGTGTCCCATTCATATTTTTTATTACTCCAACGTTGGTCTTACCAACTGTAGAGCGCCTCTCTGTAGACTCTTGAGTCTTCCCATTAGTGCAGACACTGCTATCATATTGACTTTTTTTTTTCCTTGGGGAATTTTGTTAGCATTTGCTTTTTGATGGCTGTTTAGAACAATTCCTATATTCCCCTCTGTCAAAACTTTTGCAGAGTACCATCACGCTTCCCAGTATGCCAGCCTTAGAGTCTTCATTTCTATGTAGACCCATTTTGACTTGTAGTGCTCTTTGGAAAAGTTGTTTTCATTCTGTCTCAAAGGAAAAAAACACTGGTGTTTCATGCACCCTGTGATATTCAGTGAAATGCCAAGACATGAAGCTGCCCATCTTATACTGACTGCTAGAGAGAAATCTGAAAAAGAGATACAAATTTTCATTGAAAAAGGCTTACAAGAGAAACAAAAGATCAAGTTAAACAATTCAAGAAAAGGAAAGATTAGGCTAAACCAGCTGTGATATAACACCACTGAGCTTTAAGCTAGGTAACCCTTAAAAAGGTTTTCAAATGTCTTCTGTGAGAAAGGCAAAAAGACCATAATTACCTGCTCAGGGCACTGCCCTCCAGAGGAAGAGTTTGGTGAGGTGCTTTAAGGAAAGTAAGGTTCTGTTCTGAGCAACTATGCAAAGCAATATTCAATGAGCTGAAAAAGTAGCTAGGAACAGCACTGGAATCAGTAGAGCCTGTTGATTATTATATATTTATGAAAAAAAATTTAGTGAAGTGACACTGACTAACAAAACACAAATCAATACAAGGTAGGAACCACTTTCTAAATCCTATTTTCCTATTCTGGTTCTACTGCAATGTTGCAAGTCTTGATTAGGGAAAGGGTTGCAAGCAGATGGTGAATGAGAAATTCTGGGAACATCTCCTCAAATTTACATAAGTCTTCTTTACTAGAGCATTCTACATCAGCAACAAATTCATGCAAATGCCAATGCAGGCATTTACACTTAAAGTTTATTGTACGTTCAGCTGCTTTAAAAAAAAAAACAGCTACACATGATATTTGCCCATAATTCCAGACTGAATGCAATTGATTCCTACCACACAGGAGACTCAATCTATGCCAAAAATTGTATTTCATTAAGAAAACGATATTATGGAGCATCTGAGATCATGTAACAGACAAAACAGAATGCCAGAGAAATTTTAACTGCCAGTACCCCACAGTGACTGCCTGATTATTTGCAGATGGGATATGGAAAAATTGTGAAATTATTGGAGTTTTGGGTCCTGTACGAAAGAATTACTTCAGACTGGATGTGTCATGGCAAGTATCTATTATAATTTGAATACGTTCTTAGATTGCGCTTTCTGTGCTTAGAACTGGCTATGCTTACTTCTTTAGACTTATTAACTGAAAAAGACTGCATTCTTCAAAGCCCACAACAAAACCCTTAGGTGACAGCACAAAACAGTGCCAGTAAGTCAACTGTCAATACTGATCGTATTTATCCAATAATTAAACTAAAAACTAATTTAGATCAATCTCCTTTGGAAAAGCCAACTGTTCAACAAGCACAACAATTGGTCTAGGATCAATCAGTGAACATGAGATCAATTAAAACCAGCTTAAGTTCTTGTAGGAGGACAATTCACACAACTTGAGTTAGATGTCTATTCATTTCAGTACTCCCACAATGCAGCCCTTAAGCTCTGTTGTAAAGCAGAAATACCACTATCACCCTCCGCTGTCTAGCCAGCACTCTAAGTAGTTCCACATTTAATTAAAGACACAGTATACCCTTTGTTAGCACAGATAGTCTGGTCACTTTAAAGGACTGCTATCGTTTTAGCCACACACACATAAATTAAACTCTGGAAACCATCTGTTGAAAAACCATCAGAACCAAACTGCCTTACGATTTTATTTGTACCTACTTTGAAGGTGATATACGCATGAAAGTGCAAACTATTTTCTTCTCACAGTTTTATTAATATTTGGAGCAGCTTAACACTGGAGATGTTAAGTCCCTTCCCTTCCAAATAACACCACTAAAAGCGCAATTCTTTCAGAACTACAGATTTCTCAGGAGTTTGAGCCACCTGATTTTCAGCTAACTTTAGAAACGCAAAGGGGATGCATGGCCAAGAAAATAACAGGAAAAGAGAGAGAAAAAAAAATCAGAGTATGTGGATAATAAATTTTTTTTAATAAGGTGAACCTCCCCACCACTCAAAAAAAAAAAAAAAAAAAAAAAAACAACANAAAAAAAAAACCACTCAAAAAAAAAAAGCAAGCCCTCCGAAGCCTCGGCCAGGCTGCCAGCCGGAAGGCGCTGCAGTAACCTCTCCGTCCACACGGGAGCTGTACTGGCACATTGCACCGCTCCGGCTCCCAAGCTCCGGCATCCCGACACCAGCGTTTAGGGAAACCGATGAAGCCCCAACGCACCGTTTATGTCTTTTCCTCAAAAGGCATCTGCACGTTTTCAGCAAAGTTGACGGCACAAATACGCGCTGGGCAAGGCGCGGTGCGCTCCGCCGCCTCGGCTCTGCGGCGGCCAAGCCCCGCGGGAGCGGCACGGCGATGCCGGAGGATGGAAGGGGAGAAGCCGCATTTCTGCCTCGGAAACCTCCACGGAAAGCAGTCTCAAAGTTCGTCCCACGGACACGCGACACTAACCGCGGGCTAACAGCGATCCCCCGGGAGCCGCTGGATGAGGGGCGACGGCGACATCAGCGACGTCCCCAGCCCGCTGCGGCCCCGCCCGCGGTGGGCAGCTCCCAGCGAGACCCGGCTCCACCGGACCGCGGGAGGACACGCCGCGGGGCCCGGGGGCCGAGCGCCTCCGCTCGACATTCTCGTCTCCGGCAGCCCCGGGCTCCGGCCGGTCCCTTACCATCGGGGCTCACGTCCACGCCGCGGCTCCCGCTCCCGGCTCGACCTCCGCAGCAGGACGGCGGCTCGCA
>VXBQ01015622.1:428630-474229 GCA_013400175.1 Phainopepla nitens | reverse complement strand
CCTTGATTAATTTATTCCACCGACCCCACTCCCCCCGCCCCCTTTCCTTCTGGCTTCCTAAAGTCTGATCTCACACGTTTCAAAGTCTCTTCCTTGAAACACCACTTTCATTGTCTTGGCAGGATGGCTCTAGAAGTCCTAAAGTGTGCCTTCAGTAAGTGATTTTTACTGGTTTCTAGCCACATCTCTACTTGGCAAAGATATTGTAAAGCTAGTAAAATGGGAATCCCACTAGTACAGATAAGGAAGGCTGAAACAAGGGAGAAGCCAAGAGTTTCCAAGTGAATTTAGTTTTGATACAGGAAGGGGTCTGTTAATTCCTCATAACATCCTCTACACTGACTCCACGGTGCCATTTATTTCTTGCTCCTCCCTCACAGCCTGTTCCCCAGCACTACAGGTGTGGACAGACCGTGACTCTGCTTGTGGTGCTCGTCCCGTTGTGCCTGACCTAATGAGTCCCGTAGGAACTGGGGCTCTGTGGAGCAGGTGCAAAAGCTGGGAGGAAGCGTGGATCTGGTACAGCTGGTGCAAAGCCAGGTCTAATAAACCCAGCTGGATCTAGGATTGAGGCTGGGTCTGTGCTGGGTGTTTCTGCTCCTCCTTCTTGCCCCCTCCCCCCCAAACCCCACGCCAATAATTCTGGTGCTGAAATACCTGAGCTGCCTCGGGATGGAGCCAGCTAGGTTCTCATAAAAGCAGATGTACTCTTTCCACAGCAGAGCTGGCCTTAGAAAGAGCATAACTGCATTCATGCGGCACTGTGCTTGAGCTAATATATCATATTAGACCCAAGCTGGCTTTTCATCTGTGGCCTGAACAATCTAACCACAGATAAGTGAAGTCTGACTTTATGGTGTTTGCCATACTATTCTGAGACCTCAGAACTTTTGACTGCTTTTATTGTATAACATTCCTCTGGAGCAGAGAAGGATCAGTATCATCAGCTTCCATACTGAAGACTGACTTAAAAAGAGGGTAAATAATTTGCCTGAAATCAAAAAGGGCATATGAGACTATGTCCTGAATTTCCCAAGCTCTCTTTCTGTAATCCCTGTGCTGCCCTTCTTTATATTTTTCTAGAGTATAGTGGTGACACTACACTAGTTTAATCACTCATATAAAATACAAAGATTTTTTTAAGTCACATTACAGTAGGGTTTGAGTGCACCATCAGCAAGTTTGCAGAAGACACCAAGCTGAGTGATGCAGCTGACACATCTGAAGGATGGGATCCAGAGGGACCTGGACAAGCTCGAGAAATGGGCACATGGGAATCTCATGAGGTTTAACAAGACCAAGTGCAAAGTGCTGCACCTGGATTGGGGCAACCCCCAGTACCAATACAAGACCAGCCCTGCTAAGAAGGATTTGGGGGTGCTGCCAGTTGAGAGGCAACGTGCACTTGCAGCCCAGAAAGCCAAGAATCAAAAGCAGCCTGGCCAGCAGATCAGCAGAGACAATTCTACCCCTCTGCTCAGCTCTTGTGAGACCCCCCCCGGAATGCTGTGGGGTCCCCAGCGCAGGAAAGACATTCATCTGTTGGAGTCCAGAGGAGGCCACCAGGACAATTAGAGGGATGGCATACTTTTTCAGGAAAGCCTGAGAGAATTGGAATTATTCAGTCTGACAGAGAGAAGGCTTTGGGGTGATCTAATTGTAGCCTTCCAGTACCTAAAAGCAGCCTACAAGAAAAGAGTAGAGAGAATTTTTACAAGGGGCTGTAGTGACACAAGGGGAAATGTCTTCAAACTGAAAGAGAATAGTTCTATATTTGCTATTAGGAAGGAATTTTTTACTGTGAGGGTGGTGAGACACTGGCAAAGATTGCCCAGAGAAGCTGTGGCTGCCCCATCCCCGAAAATGCTCAAGGCCAGATTGGATGGAGCTCTGAGCAACCTGGTCTAGTGGAAGGTGTCCCTGCTCATGGCAGGAAGGTTGTAACTAAATGTTCTTTAAGGTCCCTTCCAATCCAAGCCATTTTATGATTCTATGATACGAGTATTTTCTGATGCAAAATATTTATTTATCATAACTGTCACTATGGGGTTACAGTCTGTGAGATTCCATCGTGCAGAGCAGAGCACCAGTACCTTTCAGTGTTGTCATAAACTAAGAGTTACAAAGATGTGACCTGTCAACTCATTAACACAGATAGATCTAAGAACTCAATCAGTCAAGGTCAGTCTAGCTCAGTGTCAGTGATATCCAAGTGGGTTTGGAGTGGATGCTAAGGGAAAGAATGCCCAAAAAAAGGGCATGTTATTTGTGGTTTATGGTCTTTATTTTCCTGAATCTACTTACACAGTGAAACTTTTCTGTAAAACTTGCAGCTGAGGCTTCAGTCAAGTGTGTTTACTGTCACCTGGAGCTCTCCAAGATGTGTAGTCCCTGTATTCACTCTAATTTCATGTGACATGTTGTGTACCCTAGACAACTAAAAGTGAGACTTTTTGCATTAGCACTATCTTTAGAGTATGTGCTTGAGATTTTCTAATGCAGAAATAAGAAGTGCACCTGCACCGTAGAGATCCTCCCAAGCTTTAATGCCAGGGAGAGAGAGATCAAACTACAAGAAGGGGAATTCAAACAAAGGTGTGAACTACACTTTTGTGAGGACTCCAGGAACTAGTCTCCTTTACTGTTTCACGTCTACAAACCCATAATTACACAGCTTTGACTCTACAACAGTTATCTAGAGTCTTGGAGTCCTTTTTGCTAACAGTGATACCAGGACTCCCCACTAACACAGCTCCACTTCTGGAAGTGTCTGAAATAAAATACGAAAGGACTTTTCTGACAGGTGTCCTGCTGGCACTGAAGATGGCGGACGTCTCTCTACGTGTGGTGTCAGTGACCTGGAAGCCAAACCAGAGTCTGCAGAGCCCAGAATATTTTTACAGTCAGAGGGAAAAAAGTTAGGGGCTCCAAGAGATTAAGAAGCAGAGAAAGGAAAAGTACTGAGATGAGTTCTGTGGGACATGGTAGACCTTTGTCTGTGCAGCTTCACTTCAATTAACAGAGAGGAACTGATTGCAGCTATGGCACCTTGTGTGTATGGCGGCTCTAATGAACACTGCACTCCTTCTAAGGCAGGCTTTGTCACAGTGAGGAACTGGGAAAGTTATCTGAACATGTTCAATTAACAGTCATAGAAAGAATGCTTTAGTCAAGGCCCAAGTAGATGATGTGGCAATGATTGAAATACCAGATGATGACAGTCTGGGCAACAGCTTTAGCAATGGGGATAGCTAAGAATGGGTGTATTTTACACAGATTATTCAAAACTCTCAGCAGCCAAATTAATGTATTTGAATAGTGCTGAGATGGTTCATTACACACTGTTCAGAAATCATATTATTTTCTAGAACTACATTTCAGTTCATAGAAAATTAATTTTTATGTGTTGTGCTCCACAGAGGTTTCACTGACTGTAAAAGATCTTACCTTCTGCATTTCAGCTGTATTAAAGCCAAAGCACTGCTGCTTTTGCAATATAAAGTAATTGTGATTGAATCTTTCCATTCTTTATTGGGCTCCATAGGATTTGATCTGTAAGTATCCTAACTCCATCATCTTAAAATGAACAACACTTAGTTTTATTTTAAAAGAAATTTCTCCATATTCTTATAACTGGGCAACTCACTGCTACATGAAAGTCATGATCTTTCCTAAGACCGGAATCTCAGCAATAACATGTAAGTCTTAGCAGCCTTGCATTGCAGTAGAAAAGATATCTTTTATTTTCAGTGAAATTAATGAATCTGACAATCTTTACATCTAATCTTCAAAAAATATATTTATATAAAACCCAGCTTCAAACTTTTTATTTCTAAGTCAATTTTTACATTCTTTAAATTCTTAAAATGCACTTAATTCATTAGTTCTTCAAAATGTCATCTGAAATACTAATAACAATAATGGAATATTGTGCCCAGTTTGGGGTCTCCCCATACCAGTGCAAGACTACTGGAGAACCAAAATATTTGGAGGCTGGAGCACTAGTCCTGTGAAGGAAAGCTGAAGAAGCTGGGCTTGCTCACCCTGAAGGAGAGGATTTAGAGGAGACCAAACAGTTCCTTTCCACACCTATGAGGAGGCTACTGAGCAGGAAGTGCCAGGATCCTTACGGAGGCGCTGGACAGGAGAACAGGAGACAGGTCATGTACTGAAACAGGGGAGATTCGTGCTGGGTAGAGTACAAAATAGTCTTCCCTCTGAGGATGAATAAGAACTAGAAGCTGTTTGCCCAGAGAAGTTGTGGACTCCCCTTCCTACAACAAGGCCTTAAGCAGCCTGGTCTGGCCTCTGCTGATTGTACTTGCTTTCAGCCAGGGGCTGCACTCAGGACCCCCAAGGTCCCTGCCAACCTTCATGGTCTGTCAATCCTATAAAACCCATGAGCACCCAAAACAGGCTGAGGACTGCCCTGTGCACCTCTGAACACCCACATCTCTTCATTCAGACCCTGGGGAGATCAAAATATTGTCATCCTTCTGGCTTTTCTCCCTCTCTGGAACATGATCAAACTCCTCAATGTTTTACATCCTTGGGCAGACTTCGCTCTTTCAGGCCTTCCAACAGTGTCCATGAGCATTTTGCCTAAAGAACAAATTCATCAATTCATCAAAGCTATATGTTTTTATTAAGGGCTCAGAGAAGAAAATATAGGGAAAAAGGGATAATATCTCTAGAATAACTTCTATAGATCTCAAATGTAATTTTCAGTTCTTTCTGGAAAAAAAAAAAAAAAGGAAGAAACACAGAAAATAGTAAGAAAAATATGTCCCAAATGGTGTGTATCTTCCTTTCCCAGTCTGGACTGGCACCAGACTACCAGTTCCTGCCTGCCAGCTTTGGACACCTTGTTTCTCTTGGAGTGTGCAAGAGCCAGTGTCCTTCTGTGTGGGTACTGCATTCTGAAGGGGAGAGTTCAAATTCCAACCTGGCAGCTGCAGAAAATCCACTTCTTTTGGAGAATGGTGATTTTAGCTTGCCAGCATGTAGATCAGAAAATTACTGAGAAATTAATGTATACCAAAGTTCAGGCTTTCTGTTTTGCAATGCTTTTCATGGCACTGCAGCTAGAGAGGAGGTTTGCAACATATATATATGGGTTTAAATTTGCTCTAAAGGGCCTCAACAAAATGGCTGCACCAGGACCTGGAATGCAAAGATGAAATGGTGAGCTGGTATTTGCATAGTTTTTTTTACAAAGATTTTAAATCATGTGCCCTAAGCTTTATGCTATCACTGCTTTATCTCTCACAGACATAGAAACCCACCTCTCCTCCCACAAAAGTTGTAGAGTAACTGTGTTTGGAAGAGACCATGGAAGACCATCTCCTGCTCAAAGCAGAGCTAACTTCAAAGTTAGGTCTTGTTACTGAGAGCCTTATCTAGTTGAGGTTTGAAAAAGTTCAAGGTGGAAGACTCCACAGGCTCTTCAGGTGACTTCTTCCAGTCCATCCTCATAGGGAAAATTTTTGCCATATCTCCAGAGAAAACTTTCCTCATTGCCAGTTGTAATCATTGCCCTTTTGCTTTTCTCTGTGAACCCCACCTTCTTATAAGCTCCTTTTTATACCTGACTATGTATATGTTTGTAGATATATATTTATATATTGAATAATATATATAATAAATATGTGTGAAAATTATATATATATTTATCATATATTCTGTTTTAAATGTATGCTTAGTTTTTATTTCTACTTTGATTTTCCTGTTTCCTTATCATATATGCATCAAATGGAGAAAATATTTAAAATATTTCTTAAAAATTACATCCTTGAGACTAACCCTATCATCTTGAAACATCTAGTTTGTTTTCCCACTCTTTCTGTTGGTTGCAGAAGAAAAGGGAGCAAAGATGATTGTGTACCTGTAAACACAGAACTGTTACCAAAATGAGCAATGACATTCAAAAGTGACCCTCAAAATGAGAAAAGTGATATGATGGAAACTTTTTTATTGAAATCTCAGAATTTGTGGATTATTTTCATGTAACAGAAGCATTGTTCAGCATAGACATATGTTGTATCCAACATCTTTTCCTAATACCCTTCTAATTTAGTTACTGGCTTTGGAAATGTCTTCCAAGTACAATTTAGAGATATTTGCTATTCAATGTTAATAAAGGCTAAGTGTTAAGTGTTGTGATGTTAAGTGCATGTTTTCTCCAGCATATCTATTTAGCAATATAGTGATTGCAATACTTGTTGGAATATACAAGAAGTATCTCTGCCAAATGATAATAAAGAAGGGAGTTTAAAAAGAATCTTGGACAGTTGAGAATTCTTAGATAAAATCCTGAAATTTGTATAGTTAATCTCCACTGAGTTTCAAAAGTAAAATTGTCTCCAGTAATAAAAAAACATGTTCAAGACAGTTTTATAATCTGCAGAATATTATACTTTTCCACTGTCACATCATTGCTTACTCCTCGTCTTATATATTGAACAAACAGCTCAGGAAAACAAATTGAAAGAGAACTCACAAGCATTCTCTCTGAAACACTGTCACCTCCTTTAGCCCAGCTCAGGAGAGAGCCTGGAGCAGTAGGTGATCCTACACTGAATGAGTAAATAGTGACAGGAATAGGAAAGGGGAGCGTGATCTCAGTGCACTTGGGATGCCAGCCCCCAACATGGCCTTGTACAAATACCTAAGTACAGGAACAAAGGGTCTTGGTGAAAGGGCAACAAAAGAGCTTACATACAGTTTTGTCAGAGGAATTGTACAGATGTAACTGACGACACATTTTTAAAATATGAGAGCCACAAAATTCAGCTTTTAATTTTTAAAAAGTGCCATAAACCACAGTAGAATATTGTTTTGTTTGAGCTTTATACCCTGCCACTCATGATGGGAGTGAATGTCAGTTTTTAGTTCATTGCAAGTTTTGGACAAGTGTACTATATCTATCTTCTGGAACCAAAATTAGACTAATTTCTGTCCTTACAATAAAATAGAGACAAACCACAAGGGGAAAAAAGTGAAAATTTAAGGTCATCATTCTTCAGAACAATTCTTCAAAGTAAAATTGAATTAGAGAATAGGGCAGAGAAACTGTGATGGCTGCCATTTCAACAGTACCCCAGGGGCTGAGAAGACCGCTGGAGCCAAAAGCATGAACCACAGTACGTAAGTAGTTGTAGCCTGTAACCATGCCTCTCTTCTGATGATCAGCAGAAAGCCCATAAATCCTGTTCCTTAGGGACTGAAAGGCTTAAATAAGTATTAAAGTCATGCACTGGCAGAGTAATACAAATGATAATCTAGAAAATTTAATTTCTACTTTATTTTGGACTATTTCTACTTTATTTTTTTTCTGTCCACTGAGCCCTTTAAAGCACAGAAGTATGCGAGGCCATGCCAAATACAGATATTTCACTTTCCTTTCCCTGAATTCAATACTGAAGTTTTTTATCATCATTTTGAGGGATATTTTCAGATCAGCTAAACCTCTGTGTTGATTTTCCTTATTTAATGTCAGCTTCTCTCCTTGGGGAAAATACTAATTTTGAATTTTTTTTTAACTAGCATGAAAATTAACAAAGGAAATATTACAAATCACATGGTTCAGTCTAAAAACAGCTACTGATCATCTTCAATGCCCCCATGACAGTCCCAAACCTTCCTTTACCCCAGTGCTGGTTTGGCACACAGCTGGCAGCTGAATATTTTCTGACTGATAGCTGGCTTGGTGAATACAACTAATAATATCTCTGGGCCCAAGTCCACTCCCTGCTGTTTAGTACTTCTGGGGAACAGCATCTTGCACAGTAGGCAGTTGTTGAAGTATCAAAATCCACATTTTATCTGCCCTTCATGAGGGATGCAGAGGGATGTGGCTGGGACAATTTCAGGCAAGTGATTTTTAAAAGGGAATCTGTGTTGTGCTACTTCTGGCCCCTTACACAGTGTCACCTTCAAAACTTAAGATGTTTTTTAAATATTAGGGAAAGATAAGGTACCTTGTCTCCTTACTCCTTATATATATATGGGATAGAAACTAGAGGCTAAATCTCTGAAGAACATATTTGAATGTCTGCAACTAAATTTTACCTGAACTGCTGCACTTAAATCCAAAAGGGAAATAACTAATAATAATAATAAAAAAAGCCACCCTTTCTTGGCTTGCTTCTCAGCTGGGGTTTTTAAACTCCATAGCTCCATTTATTTCAAAGATCCTGGAGGCTTTGCTTCTACCTCAAACTGGCAAATGTGGAAGGCTGAGACCCTCTGCAGCAAACACATTCTCAAAACTTTATTGCAAAACAAACATGAAATGTGAATCACTATTTTCACTCTCTGCTTGTAGCCCTGACAGTGTGCTTTATCAGAGATAAATTCTGAGAAAACATCCAGGAATGGCGTCCTTGCAAAACACGGCTGTAGTGACTTCTTTGTTAGATAGCAACAGTACCTAACACTACACGACTATTTCCCGTTTGCTTCATGATATCAAAACCTACATCTCTGAATGTATCTTAAATAATTAGTAGTGGAAGGCAGGATGGGGACAAAGTGGTCTAAACAATCTCAGGAAATCAGGATTTGTTAGACTAGAAAGAAGCACAAGAAAGAAGCTCACATTCTAGGAAAGATCCATGCATGGCTTCCTGTTTTCTGTCCCTAAAAGATTTACGTTTGTATTCATCACTTACTGCCTAAAATATGACATGTGTCCCACTACAGAAAACCACTTTGGAATGAGGGGCTGAGAGCCCTCAGCTATAAATTGCCTTTGGAGTAATCAGCCCACGACAAGCTCTGTCTGCAAACCTTTTCCTTGAAGTTACTGTAAGTGAAGGCAGCAGTGCATCTCGTGATGATTCCAGATAGGGAAACACATGGCTAACAGTGCCTGGGGAGCAATAGATGTGGATCTGAATGTAAATTGAGGCTGAGGACGTTCCTGAGTACTCATCTCTCACCTCCCGGCTGAGTGGCTCAGCCTGTAAATTACTGCACAGAATCAGAGAATCAGAGAATCACAGAATCAGAGAATCAGAGAATCACAGAATCACACAACAAGCTGAGTTGGACAGGACCCCCAAGGATCATCCAGTCCAACTCCTGGCCCTGCACAGGACCATCCCCAAAAGCCACGCCACGTGCCCAAGAGCATTGTCCAAACACTTCTCGAGCTCTGCCAGGCAGATGCTGTGACCGCTTCCCTGGGGAGCTGTGCCGGTGTCCAACCACCCCCTGAGTGAAGAACCTTTTTCTAATATCCAGCCTAAACCTCCCCCAACACAGCTTCAGACCTTTCCCTCAGGTCCTGTGACTGGACACCACAAAGCAGAGATCAGTGCCTGCCCCTCTTCTTCCTGTCTTAAGGAAGTTGTAACCACAGTGAGGTCTCTCCTCAGTCTCCTCTTGTCCAGACTGAACAGACCAAGTGATCTCAGCCCCTTCTCACAGAACTTCCCCTTCACCATCTTTGTTGCTCTCCTTTGGACACTCTCTGATAGTTTTCTGTCTTTACTTGTGGCACCCAGAACTGTCCCCAGTACTCGAGGTGAGGCTGCCCCAGAGCAGAAGAGAGCAGGACAATCCCCTCCCTCACCTGGCTGTGATGCTGGGCCTGATGGCCCCCAGGACAGGGGTGACTCTCCTGGTTGCCAGGGCACTGCTGACTCATGTTCAGCTTGCCATTGACCAGGACCTCCAGGTCCCTTCCCATGGCACTGCTCTCCAGCATCTCATTGCCCAGTCTGTCCGTGCATCTGGAGTTGCTCCATCCTGGGAGCAGAATCCAGCACTGTCCATTGTTGAACTGCACTATGTGATGCCTTGGACATGTGTCAGCTTTTGAGCATTTGTGATGGGAGCAGAGGTGTCTGGATCACTGGCTTACAGTTACCTATGATTTAATGACTTTTAAAAAATGCCCTTCACAAATCAAGGATGAGAGCATGATCAAAAAGTGACCCAGCACTAGCAGTGTTTGCTGAACCTCATTCAGGTGCCCCAGACTGAGGAGTCTTCTCATCCAAGTTAAAGGCCAAGATGCTTTGTATTGGTATCTGCTTTTCTAATGTCATTTGATACACTGATGCAGCCACTACTTGCTGGGTCAGCTGAAGAGGCTGTGGTTCTGTGAAAGGTTGTGTGAATATTGCTTTGCTACTTCAGGTTATAATTCACATATAATGCTACAGATGTTTTTGAGAGATGCATGATGCTTAAATTATGATCATCTGCAGGAAAAGGGTGGAAAACAAAGGCAGAGAACACCATGTAAAACCAATCTAGCTAGGTAAGTTTTTCCATGCTCTTCTTTTTGTAATAAGAAATTACTGTCATGAGTGTGGAAGCATTTGAATTCTCAGTTTCAGTTCCCTCCGTGCTTGGATGTGATCTACTTGGAGCAAAAAGCAGTGGGCACAGAAAATGTCTAAGACCAGGACAATAGGATCACAGCATATAGCTTTGTGAGGAAAGTATCCTGCTAACTTTTTATCCAAAATGACCACTGCCTGCCTGGAGGAGGTCTGGAGAAAGGTAAATGGCATTATCCATGGAGGGGAGAGAAGCAGGAGCTCTTGCACAGGTAGCAGCAGGGCATCCAGCAACTGCCAAAACAAAGGAAACCACGGCTCATAGCTGTAAAATCAGCCATTATTAAAAGGGAAAATGGAAAGAGGGCAGAAGTTTTGAAAGATTTATGTAGGCTTATGGGGAGGGAAAGTACCAAATCTTGCTTACCAGTGGCAGTTGTGGCAATAGAGTAGAAGCATAAAACTCTCGGCAAGACTTAAAGCAGATTTTTCCATTCCACTGAAGTGTTTCTCACTCTCTTTAGTCATATGTCAGCCTTACATTAATGTTTGCTCCTGAAAACGCTTTGCTCTGAAAAAACCCTTTGCTTCTGTAAACTGCAAAATGCAAACTACACTTAAATGAAGATGATTCCTCCAGGACCCCTTCCATTCATGTTTATGCTCAGGGTATGACTCAGATGTTCACAACAGAAGCAAGACACTACTCCATCTTCAGAGGACCATCAAGCCAAGCTTTCTTTCAGATCTGCATCAGAACTCACCCCTGTCCTGTTCTGCGCGAGATTCTGGATACAATCATATTGAAATTGCTGGGAGAAATTTATTTTGGATGTTTCCAGCTATTGTTCTTGTGTGTATGGTTTGTACTAGGGGAGACCTTGGACCCCTGTCATGCCAGCCTTGGAGAATACACTCCTAACAATTTCTGGGGCCTCTTTAGCTCTGGCACAGCTGGATTGCCATGTTATAGTTTTTATTAAATCTGGGTATGTTGCAGTGTTTGGTACTGGCACATTTCCATTTAGTGGTCTTATGTAAGAGGAAATTATCACAGAATCACAGGATGGCTGAGGTTGGAATGGACCTCTGAAAGTCACCTGCTCCAACCACCCTCTTTATGTAGCAACAGCTGGTTGCTCAGATGGCTTTTGAATATATCCAAGGAACACTTTAGGCAACCAGTGTTTGATCATACTCAGTGTGTTCAGATTGAATTTAGTTTTTTAGCTTTGTGACCACTGCCTCTCAACTTGTCACCAGACACCACTAGGAAGATTGACTTTCTCTTTTTCATCCCATCCCACCATGTATTTATTTATATGTATGAATAAGACGAGAGCCTTCTCTTTTCCAGACTGGACAATCCCAGCTTTCTTAGCCTCTTCTCCCAAGTGAGATGCTCTAGTCCCTGCTGGGCTCACTCCAGCAAGTCCATGCCTCTCTTGAACTGGGAAAATGAGTGGTGGGTCTACTGAGCTGGCACAGAAAGGCCAAGTGAGATGGACACTTGTTTTGAGGCGTCAGGTCTGAGACTGCTTAGTAAGCCTGAGGACAAAAGATCTAAACCTGGTTGTGGACAGTCTAATGAGGCTGATAAACTGTCACAACCATACAATCCCAGATCCAGCAGAACAGAGGCCATAAAAAAATTATATTACAAATATTATTTTAACATCTAACCTGGTGGTGTTGTTTACACTGGGTGAGAGATTTGGCTGACGTAGCTGCAGCATGCGTATTTAAATGCCAAATTGTCAACAACTGTTTTTCTGTTTAACTCTGCAACACACACAACACAATAATTTTCATGATTTGCTTTTTCAATCTTCCAGCAAGATACTCTGTAAGTGGAGAGTTTTTCATAAAAGCAAGTTGTACATTAATACAGAAACCAGGGTAGCTAATGAAGAAAAATTAATATTTTTAGTAAAAAAAATTTATGTTAAAAACCCAAGCTATATACATCATACATGTCCAGCGTGAGACTGCAAACAAAAAATCGTGCAATACTTTGTAACTTGTTCAGACAAACAGAAGAAAGCCACCCTTTGAGTCAACCACCTGAGATAAGCAATTAGCATAGCTTTGCTAGGAATGATTCTTGTTGCAGATATCTCTTATATCTCGGATATCACTAGCTGAAATCTCAGTTAAAATAAATCCACTTTGTCACTTTTTTTACACTGCTGGAGAGATTTCATTATACCAAAACCTTTCCATAAACTGCATCATATTGTATACAAGGTATAGAAAGCATTTGTGTTTGGGTTACTGGATTCCCAAACAATAGATGGCTTATTTTTCTTAGATATAGCTGGTTTGCTTTAAAAAAAGCACTTAAACATTAATTATTAGGGAGCGATTATCAAACCTGCTGGGGCAGACCTGATCCGAAAATCATTTAGGAATATTGCAAAACCAGAAAACCCCCTAGTGCCCTGTGAAAGGTGAGATGTTAAGGTTCAAATCCTTGTTCTAAAATCAGGAAAAAGGAGACATAAGCCTGGTGCTAGATGTCGTGGGCACGCACTCAGGCTATACAGCTGAAAAATCCCTCTCCATCTTCTTCATTTGTTTTCCTGATAGGACAGGTCTCAGAGAATGCCCACCAGGTAGGATGGACTCCAGGAAAAGGAGCACAACTTCAGTTCCTGCAAAGTTCAGCTTGCTTGTATGAAATTGGGCATTTAGCCATATGGGGAATTCAGAAGTCTCAGAGGTTAGATTGCAGCTGTAGAAGGCACAGCAGGTTTAAATTTTGGATGTAGGCACCTGAAAATGAAATTGTTTTCTATCACTAATTTAGCCTGTGGGGTGATGACAGATTGGGTAATGGTTTTAAAGACATTCCCCACTAATTTTAATCCCACTACCTGGCTGAAGAAAGATGGTTGAATACCGTGTTCTTACGCATTTCTGCTCATGATACTAACATAACCTTTTCCACAAACTAACACATCTCTTCCTTCTGGTTTATCAGTAACTATTGTTGAAACAAAAAATTGTAAACCACCATTCTCTCAGTTTTAGAAGACCTGAGTAAAGACCGCAGGAAACTGTCACAGACTTGATGCCAGACATAAAAATATAGAATGCTATGCTGTTCACCTGAAAGCAAGACAATCTTGGGAATACATGGTGTGCCTTGGGCAATACTGCTGCAGGAATACAGCACATCCTTACTTTCTGATATTTAGAGGGCAATCCCAACATTGCTATAGCTTAGGGGATTTTTAATACACAGATTAAGCCTGTTCTGCAAGTGAAACTCCAAGTGTAAGACAGCAGACAGGTGCTAGGAGAGCACCAGTGTTTTGGGATTCACCATGGGCTGTGCACACCAGCTGAGAACACCCAGGCCTTCCTGGGATTCTTCATCTGCACCAAGTCCTGCAACATAGCATCCTCATTGCTACTAATATCTTTATGAGGTAGCCTGAGGCTATTTACTGAAACTTTTAGGGACAGATCAGGAGAATGTAAAGAATAGGCTTAAGGGCCTAATTTTTCAGTAGACTTTATACCATTTCCATTCATAAGTTTGACAGATGCCTCTGGAAGCACCATGTGGATGGATCTTGAAAGCAGGTGTGGAGTTGGAAGCTCCTGACTAAAACAGCAGCTATATTTCTAGTTCCATATTCCAGGGCATTTGACAGCATCAAGACGCACAAGCCACCTATAGTGCTTGGAACAACTATGCTCTGGAAAATTTTATCCTCGTTTTAGATCACTTTAGCAATAAGAAATTGATTCTTATGGTTCCTGGCAGGCTGCCCCAACATGAGAAGCCTTCTATCCCTTGTTGAAACAAAGGATCAGGCAGACTTCTCCTCTAGCTCAGGGAGGTTTGGAATGCAGCGAGTTCTTGCTCTTAGCCATCCCCACATTATGTTATTTATTTGTGGCATTTTGTATAAGAGCTTCTGTGCAAATTAGAGCTTGGAGGCTTTGTCCAATGGATAGCAAGAGCTGCAGTATGCCGTTCCCCCAGTGGCAAGTCTTCTTCCCGGTCACTTAATAAATCACCATTTCAAACACAAGAGAAAAAATATAAATATGTTGGAAATTTAAAATTGGATCTTTTCTGTCATTCTTCTCTCATCACAAATAAACCAAAAAGAAAAGAAAGACACTTGTGGTACTAGAAGCCTTTGGATTGTCATAAACACTAACCAAAACCTCCAATAAGCTGCCAACCAGACTACTTCCCTCAAGTTTATTATTCCATTTCTGTTTCTGCCATGTAACTCCTCAACTGTAATATTTCCATGCAAACAGCATGGTGTGTCCAAAATATCTTATCTTACATTAGAGAAAAAAAAATCTTTTTCAGGGAGAACACTGTATCTTTTCTCCATATGGCTACAGCTATGCAAACCCAAAATGGTTTCTCTCTTGGCAGGCAGACGGGATACCTAATGAGCCAATACACAGAAAACAGATAAAATTAAGAGACAAACAGCATAGCACGTTTCATCCTCTTTCTTTTCCCATCATGTTTTGTCCAGGTTTTATGTCCCAGTTATCACCACTAACACCAGCAAATATTTAGAAATGACATTTCAATCAATGTCATTGGCCAATGTGCCTCATGCACTGATGCAAATTTAACACTTCTCCCCCATATTCATGGCTATCTGGAATTCTTATCTTGTCTGTATCTCTGTTCTAATTTCTTCCTAACTTTGTCTATTACTTTTTGATTCTTCTTATCTGACAGCTTTTTTTCTCTCTCTTTTTCATAACATGCTCTAAGTTGTTTCACACTGTCCTTGTACTCTCCCCAAGTTCCTCCTCCCTTTGCCTTCTCCTGTTTCTTTAGACATATCCCTTTCAAACACTCATCTGGATTAGAGGCTTCTCCCATGACTTCCCTTCACATCCTTTATCTTTACTCCCTTATAATAATAATTGCTCAGTTTGAGAACAATACAGATGGAAAAACCCACAGGGGGAAAACACTGCCTCTCAAGTTCCCTGCTGCTCCAGAACCAGTGATGTTGAGTTGGTGGTACCTGCATCATGGATATTGAACTAATGGATGGATGCCACTTGTTCCCTAGATGGAGCCTGCCAGCTGGTGGAGATCCCCTTATATTCTGTGGACTTTTCTCACAAGTGTAGCACTAACAGACAGAGGGAAGGGGAGGGCTGTGTTGGCTCTCTCTGTGGGACCAACTCAGAAGCTGTAGGGGAAGTGAAGATAAAGAGAACATGGTGGGGTACTGGAACATGTGGCCCTAAACTAACACCACACACATCTCTTTGTGGCTCCCTCTGTCTACACGTTCAACAGCCCTGCTGAGTCTGGCTCTATTCAAGAGCAAAGCACATACAGAATAGCTCATTAATAATGTTTAATATCAAATTTTTCCTTTTTATTTTTTTCCCCAGGAAAACACATAGTATTTTATCAGCTTTCAGTTCTGTTGACTTCTAACAAGCTTTTTAGGGGGATTTTTTTTTCCTTGAGCTGGTCTTGGTGGTGAATAAGAGTGAAGAAAGAAATTCAATAAGCCTGCAGGCATTTGCTGTATTGGCAGTGTGTATTGCTTTTCATTTTGGAATTGGCATGAAGGCCCTCCAAGTAACATAAGATCTCCTTTTTGAGAGAATTGACAGATAAATTATATACACAAGATGCAGTCAGATAGTTTTGAGGGGGAGGAGGATTGAGTGAAGTCAAAATGGAAAGCTCATTTCACATCAGGGATATTCCTTCACTGTATATTGACACAAGGCACCTTTGATCCAAAAGGCTTCTATAGCACTCCGCTAAATGTAGCCAAAATTTGAAATGATGTGGCTGTCTAAATTAAGTTCCCTCAATCTATAGTTGGTCATACCAGCAATAACTCAATAGTCACAAGTGTTTGACCTCTCATAAATTCTGTTTACTTGGCAGGGACACTGCAAATTATTAGTACCTTTAAGATATGTAATTATAGTCTAAACTCTATATTTGTTGAAAACACTCATTGAATTTGTCCAGGAAACTAATACCTAAACTTGTTGAAAGCCAAAATAGATGAGTGTTCTTGTTACTTTTAACCTAATTTGAACCTCCTGGAGACTCACAGAAATTATCTGACATTTCCAATTATGGGTAACATTTGATTTATATTCAGATCATACAAAAATATTGGATTATATTTTTCCTACTAATAATTTCCAATAAGTGTTTCCAAAGCTTTGAAAGCTGACTGCCCTGAGTGAATTTCAGATCCTTAAGGGAGATTTATAAGGCAATAGGAAGTGTGGAACAGGGAAGAAAAGAAGTTGAAATAAGCCTTTCCCTACATATGCAGTAAGGATGGCACAGCACCAAACAAATAGTACTAATAGGTCAAAAATAAAGCTATGGAAAAGAAACAGACAGGTTGTTCTCTGTTCTATACACTGATCAAACTTTAAAAATTCCTGTATTGCAAAGAAAATTTCTTTGTTTAAATTCATTAGGAAAAGGGCTTTTACATCAAGGAAATCATACAACACAGGGTTCGTATAAGTGAGAAGGAGGAACTGCAGTTTGATGTAGGATAAACTATTACTATCTAAATGTCATCACCTTTTGTCTCTTCAAAAATACATCTATCTGGCATCATGGGACGAAAAATATACCTTAAAGCAGTAGAAATAGGGAAAAAGCCTAAATTATGCATTATGCAAATTATTATCAAATAACACACTGCATTTCTGTGGGCCCTACTGTAAAATATGAAAACATACAGAAATCATTAACACCCCAAAACTCCAAAGAGGTACTTTGACTTCTAATCCCTGAGAGGACATAAAGCATGCATTTCTTTGCCATGAGATTAAACAAGAAATCTCTGCCCAAGCTGTACGTAGAATCTTGATCCTTCTACAGGCAGCCTCACTGTTCAGTCACAAGGTGCATACTTCTTCACACGTCCAGTGAATGGCTCTTTGGCACAGCACAATATGTCCTTAAATACCATCACTTCTGATCTCTGCAGGAACACAATTCAGTCTTCTCAACATGGGTATGAACAGATAATTGTCTTAAACAATTGTTTCCACATGCCCTGCCCAGGGTCCTTATTAGAGGAATACCATCTGCATTGCTCCCAACTCTTATAAACTGACACAGTGCAGTTTCCAGCCTGTGGCCACTTCAGCCAAGGTAGCTGGAGCTGAGTAGCATGGCCAGCATCTTTCCAAACTGCTCCTGCAGTGTGTGCAAGCTCTTACAAGCATCTCATTTTTTTAAGGCAAATTCTTACATTTACAGTAGATATTCACTGCAACAAGTTCAACTTACTGAAACGAGCTTAAACTTTTATGTTCTTTGCATTAAAATTTCTCTTCATGGCCAACTTAGTATATTCAGGGTTGGTTAGCTCCAGAAGATGAGATCCAATGTGACAATAATCTAATTCATTAAATACCTTAAGCTGTGGAATGTGTATGCTGCATTATGATTTCAGCTGTTGCTGAAGTTCAGTTTTGTCCAGTGGCCATAGTGCACATATGAACACAGACCCTCCACAGAAGATAATTTGGGACACAGTGGATGGAGAAGTTTAGACTTTTCCACTAGCACAGGGCAGATGGGTGAGGCCTGCCATGTCTGGTCTAGTCTGCTACCATGCAGTCTATTTTTTTACAAGGGGAGATATAGATTATTCATACCCTTAATTGAAAATATCTTCCTATCACTGAAGATGCACAGAGGAAGAAACAAATAGACTACTTCTGATGCGTGTGATGTGAAGTCAAGGAAGATGTGGTTATGTGGCCTGTTCCTTTGCCCAAGCTCCTAAGAAACCATAGCTGTGTGAACCATTAATGGAGTGTTTTTGAAGAGCTGTACATCAGTGGTGGTTTTGCTCTTGGCAAACCATTGCTCATTCTCACACAAAATGGAATTATTCATTAGGAAGCTTGCCGATTTGCATTTTCACATCTTTAAATTATACTTTATTTAGTTAGGGCTGCACGATACAAGTAAAGAAGAAAGTTATTTTACAGCTGGTCAGCTGGCTACTCATACATGGCATTGAACGTGTTTCACAATTTGGCTTTTATTGCCAGTTGCCATCCTTTCTAAGGACACTCCTATTCATGAATCCAGCTGCAGGGAGCTCATGTGCACCTCCCATAGCTCCTGGGTAGTCTATTCTTGGTACTACTCACCTCACCATGCTGTTATCCACAGGCCTCTGAAGTCTTTTACAGAGGAAGGCATTTACTTGTTGCCATCTTGTTTATTTACAAAGACCGTTCATACACCAAATCCTCTGAGTTACAAAACGATCAAGGAAAGCCAAGTCCACTTTTCAGCCCCTCTGTGCTCTCAGTGTTTTCTGCTGATCTCCTGCGTTTGCTTGTTCCTCATTCTGACTCACAACAATTCCAGCAGTCAGTGCTCTTTGTTGGCACAACAGAGTCTTAGGCTGTAAAACCTAGTGACGACTTGGAGTACGAAATATGTCTGCCTTTCCAAACTGCAGGTGGGATTTAGTTTAAGCTTTTGTTTTAATGCACAGCTTACAGTCATCTGATTTTGGATATTACAGGTTATATAAACAATTTCAGGGAAGATCAGAAGTCCTTCATGCAGTTCTCCCACTCTCACATGCTATAAAAGGAGCCCTTGACCAGAAGCAGTACTGTTGCCTCACCACAACCCTCCTATTAAAGATCCTTGAATGACTTTTGCAAGCTAATTTCTGATGGCATTTCTACAATGGGAATTGAGAAGATATTTATTGAAACTATTAAAATTTTATTAAAATAATTACAAACATGGCAACACATCTTCTTCAAATAGATGAAATATTTTAACCCCAGACAATCATAGCTTTACAATCTCTTTAAGAGAAAACAACCATCTTTATTTTGTCCAGAAGAGGGAAAAACTTGATAATATAACATTGTAACTGGTCAACAAATTTAAAAACCATAAAAAAAATACTAACAAAAAAATAAACAAAGCTCATTTTAAAAGATCCTTGGAGCAGGAGAAGTATAAGATTGCCCCATCTTTCATCCTTCATCCCTTCTCCCTTCCAAACACTAAAGGAAACAGAGGGAAGTCTTAAAACAGTCTTCCTCTCCCTTTCCAAGTCTTCTTTAAGCAGTTATTACAAATATTTTTTTGTAAAATTGAAGCCAAAACAAGAGGCATGAAGTAGACCTTATCTTCATGTAATTTAGAGAACAACTATTCTTGGATGTTTATAAAATATTGCTACTAATGACTGCTAAAGCTTAGTCAATGGGAAGTTATGACAGAATTTGCAATTGTCCGCTTGAAGAAAGTTTCATCTACTGCCAACCTACAGCAAACTCACACTGTGGCCAGCTTCACCCTGTGCCTGAGAACAAACTCTGCCTCCCCCTTCTGCTCTCCCCTGCCTGTGTAATTCAGTCATAAGTCAGTTATTTGTGAAGGTGTCCCGGATTCCCCAGGCAGGGAAGGCAGCACATTCTCCATAACCACGGTGACAGTCTCAGCCAAGCACACAGAAAAGCCCTCAGGTGACCGCTGGCAGAGCTGAGGGCTATTGCAGCACCATCAGGAGAGCCCAGGACAGGGGTTGTTCTTGGAGATTTAGGTTCAGCCTAAATCGTCAAGCTTTCTTCTCTGAATAGCAGTGTTGCCACATACAGAAAAAAAATGAGCGGCCTGAATTCTTACTGGGCTGCTGAAAGCAGTTTACTTCACCAAGAGGTACCTGGAACTAAAGTCCTTCATAGCAACATTTAGAATAAGCCATTTCCCTTTCAGCCATTGAAACCAGCTGAGATCAATTTACATGATTTTTAGAAACATTACTGTAAGTTTGTAACAGCAGGTGGGCTTCAGAACACATGCACCACTCCCCAACTTTACAACCACCCTTCTGTTTCATTTTTTGTTTTAAAGAGTGACAAGAACATTTTCTAAACTCCTAAGCAGAGATGAAGGGTACTGACACAAGTACTAAAAAAATAATTTGCTTAAAACCCCTTTCATCTAAAATTGCAATTTCAGAAAATGGGAAGCCTTACATACAATACAATTGCATCTACCTGAGATGCCACCAGTGAATATAGTTTACTCTAAATCTTACATTTATTGTATCATCTCTATTTTAGTAAACTGGCTAGCAAATGTCTCTTCTGGAAATCAGTATGAATTATTTTGAAATCCTCTCCTGAAACCCACCTCTATACTAAAACTGTCAGTGATAACAGCACCAGGATTTAAATGACAGTGCAAAACCAAGAAACTCCTAGCCTGCCACTCTCCTTAAAAAAATCAAAATCAAGCCACAAAGCAATAGTTTTACATCCACAAGTTGAATAAACTTCACCATTTGAGTTTCCTAAGAAGGACCAAATAAAAGAGTAATGATTGTTTCTTTATTAAATGTGAAGGTCCTAAAAGTGTTGGGCTTTGTGAGCTGGAAATCTTTAATAGGAGACCCTTTGACACAAACAGCATCTTGGTGCAAGAATTAAAGTGTAGAGATGATAGAAAGTTATTTTGTTGCTTAATACTTTTACAGAAGGTACAGTTATCGTTTTGAATAGAAGCTTTGCTTTAAGGCTTTCACATTTACACATTTTCAAGCCTAAAACTTCATGGAACTGACATGACACAAGGCTACCAAGCATTTCAGTAGTGCCACCATCTGCATGTACCCTTTCTGTCCTACAGAGCTGGTCCATGAAAGGTCCAAAACACAGAACAGAAAGCTATGGTAACACAGTACCTCACTCCTGGGATGAGATGATTTTAAATCTGTACTCTCCAGTAAATTTTTCCAGTCAAAGGAAAAGCTGCATGTGGGCCCTTTCCCTGCTGTTTACAAAGAAACATTCCTATTTTATCTCATTTAAAAGTTCTTTAATTATTACACAACTGCACTTCTGTGATTGTGTTAACAAGGAACATGGCTATTACACAATCTGGATTGTTCTGAAGTGACTGTTTTGGGGCTGTAACAATATAGATTGAATCTACAGATTGCAATTTAGTCAATCCTTTGACAGAAAACTTGGGGAATAAGGAACTTGGCATAGAGCAGGCTCAGCCTTAGGAAACTGCTCTCCAAAAGCAACTTCTTAACTTCAGCTGTGTTTGATTCTTCATTCCCCATCCTAGCAACCAATCCTATACATAGAGTGAATCCTTGTGCTGCAGACCAGCTTTCTTGCACCATGGTTATAGCCCAGCAACCATCTACTTTTAACTCCTTATTGCTACCACTTCTTAAATTCCAGTTGCTCAGCCAAGGAAGGGATCTTTGAAGGCCAGAGTCCAACTCCCTCCTCAAAGCAGGTTTATGTCTATCAGGGTGCTGAGGTACTTACTAAATCCAAAGGTGAAAACTGCACATCCTTTCCAGGTGACTGCTTCCAGTGCCTGATCATCTTCTAGGTTATAAAACTAAAAATACTGTTATTGCCACTTAAATCTAACTGGATTTTTCCCAAGTTTTAATTTGTGTCCATTGCCATTGATCCTGTCTCCATGCAGCTTGAAGACTTGTCTTGTGAATCTTCCCACTGAAGGGACTGAACACAACAGTAAAAACTGGTCTTAGCCTTAAGGCTGAACATCACTAAACTCTTTTTCCTTTCCCAGGCAACATGTAATTCCAGACAGTAAGCAGGAGTGTTGGCAAGCTAGAACAACTTTACACACAAAGATGAATCCCAGAACTCATGGAGTTAAGAGGGAAACAGGCACACAGCAGGAACAAGCTGAAGGTGAGTCATTGGTGTTTCCCTCAACCTTAGGCACAAAATCCTCCCTCCTAACCAAAAACACTCCAGAAAGTTTATGACATGGGGCAAGATTAAAAATGGGATTTCAAACAGGAAAAATTGTGATGCATTAACACAAGAATACTCAAATTATTCTACATGTAGGCTATGTTAGGTTTCATAAAAGCTACTGGCTACATATGCCTTTGCTCTTTCAACCCTCTCCTGTAACAAACAAAAACATCAAAGTGCAGAAAAAGATTTTTGGCTTGACCACATGCTCAAACATGGTCTATTTGTTTGTACTACACACTTCTAATTTTTTTTAAATGCAATGTTTGCAATAGGTAATAAAATCTATAAATCCTTGCTTCCAAACTCAGACAGCCCTGAGAGCAAAAGCATCCTTTGGTACAAACAAACCTAACACAACTGACATCCTAAATTTTGCAAAATATGTTCAAAAATGCTGTGATGTTAAAAAGTCCTTATATAACTTAAAAATCAAACACACAGACTGATAAAAGTAGCCAATTTTATTCAAATAACATCAGCTCTAACACATAATTACTTTTCTCAAAAAGGTTACACATTTATGTGCTTTTTAGTCAAATAAACAGATTTGTCCCCACTGTAGAAGTGTTTCAATAGAATCCAGAGTCTTGAGTAGCCCAGTTAGGTGCCTAAAAAATGAATAGAGAAGATAAGAAATAACTATATTACCTAATACTTACTGAAATAACACATTAATTTAAAGAGTTCTAATACTCTATAGGGATATGAAGAGGGAATGTTGTTAATAATGAAGAATACCCTATAAGATTAAAGCAAGTGTTGATATACCAGACACACATACTGTAACTGAGTTGTACAGCTAGAGCCTTCCAAGCTAGTAGTTTCTAAAAGGAGAAGTTCTAGACAATCCCAATATAAATGCAAGAGTAATTTTTCAGCTGTATTTCTAAAAGAAAGTAATGGCACAAAAGTTTCACACAACTTCCCACTAACAGAATAAACCAGGGCACCTCTGCCTGTCCAGCTTCCACCAGTATTTCAGCCAAGCACTGAAGAAGCACAATGAAACTTTCACTGTTTAAGCTCTTTTACTGAGTGGTTTCTTCTGTTTTTTTTTTTTTGTTTGTTTGTTTTAAAGATGTATGGCTGGGCCTAAGAGCCATCCTTGTTACAGTGCTGTTCTTGCTCAGAGCTTCCTATATTGTAATGTGGAGGGAAGCAAAACCAGATGATCTTGCCAACTTTCTCATTTTCACTGGTTCTACTTAAACCTTTCAATGACTTAATTACCTTTTCCAGAATTTCACTAAATGTGTTTAACAGAGTCTTGTACAATTCTTCCTCCATGTTCCAATCTTAAGCACCATTCATTCTCCTTTCAATACCACATATGCACCTACAACACTTTTGAGTACAACTCACTTGGAAAAAGTATTTTAACTACATTCCTAAGTGTCACACTTTATAATCTGCCCTTTCTTGGTGAAGGAGAACATTTAAAGGAAGCAGAGCAGCAAATGACAGAAGCAGTTATGCAACAGAAGAAAATCTAAGGATGAAGAAAATGGCTGAAAGAAAGCAAGAGTTGTCTGATTCTCACCATGACAAAGTCAGTATTTTCCGATGTAATTCCTAGTATTAGAACTAGGAGTAGGTACATCTGGTGACTTAAGGCACAGATTAAGAACTGTACTTAAATTTCTCTCTCATAAAAAAAAAAGACAGCAAGAATTCAGAAAAACGTAACTTATACCAACCTCAGATCTACCACTCTGATTCAGTTTCTTCTCAATGTTCATAGCCAACATTTGACTACGAAAAGACAGGCTTTTGGTCTTTTCAATCACTTGCTGATAGGGTGAGACTGCATTGTTGCCCATGACTACATGGCCCTAAAACCCAGCAAAGACAAAAAATTTAACAACTGGTCAGCATGCAACCATCTTTAATGCAATACTCTGCTTCCAGAACTTTCACAGATCATCTTACAGACAAGAGCAAAACACAATAAATGAAATCCACTACAGTTTATCCAAGAACAGCAAGTTTTGATTTCTATTGTTTTTCTTTGCCCATGATTTAAATTTAATGAAAAACTCAACAAATTCACTTGGATCCATCTGGCTTTAAACTGAAAGAGAGCAGGTTTAGATTTTATTACTATGAGGGTGGAACAGGTTGCCCAGAAAAACCGTGGGTGCTGCATCCCTGGAAGTGCTCAAGGCCAGGCTGGAAGAGGCTCTGAGCAATCTGGTACAGTGGGAGGTGTCCCTCAGGGGGGTTGTAACTAGACTGTCTCTAAGGTCCTTCAACAAAACCCATTCCATGATTCTAGGTACAGTCTTACCAGCTTGGAATCCAATTTGGCATCTAATCGTGCATTTCGAATTAGGTTGACAATCCATCTTTCTGCTTCTTCAGGAGTCATGTTCAGTTTATCTGCCAACATACTAAAACATAACCAACTCATTAAATGGCAAAATAGAATCTCTCTGATGCTGGTAAACATAACAAGGGACTATGGAATTGACAAGTCAAACCAACACAAAATACGGCACAGTCCAAGATCCAGTAAATACTGCATAGCTGGGAAGCTTCCTTTCCTTGGACTGAAGTGACTTTAAAAATTATATACGTGCTCTCCTGCACATCTCCCATCCCCACTGCAAATAAGAAATTCATATCCTGAAGCATACACTTACTCTTTCTGAACTATACCATATTGATTTTAAATCTTGACCTGCACAGTTTTCCTATGTTCCTATTAAACCTTGTCTACACATTCTTGGAAAAATTGTCATTCAAGTAATTTCACTATTAACATAAAACCATCACCACTATTATAAAAAAACAACTAAAAAGCCAACATTCTTCTTTAAATGCAGTCAGCAGTCAAGAAAGTATAGACTAACTAGTCCAAAAAATGTTTAGCAAGACAACTTCTCTCCAAAGTTCATGAACAAGATGCATGAGACAGAGCTTGGTATAGAAGATATGACAGATACACTATGCTAAAATTTCTTGCAACTTCAAGGAAGGAAGGAGAGGGAGAACAGAGAAAGAAAAATTCTTAAACAAGCACTCTCATCCAGGAATAATTCCTCCTAATAGCGTTTCCTGTGGCTTTCCAGCTAACTCCTTTAGCTTCCTGCTGGCAGCTGGCTCATACAGGGCATTTGTAACGCTCATTCTTCCATCAGCTTTCAGACTAAGGTAACAAACATGAGGTAAAGGCTACAGGCATGACTAAAAACCCAGTTGGCTGCACTGAGTTGCACAAGACGTCAACTTCTCACCATTTTACAGAATCTTGCCTAAACACCTTTTTCTCCACCTGAAAAAGTGATTTGCTTCTTGACAATTATTTGCATCAAGTAAATCCTTTATAAACTACCAATTAGCTCATTGACCTGGCTGGACTTCCACATACACTTCTTTATACAGCTGTCTCTTCTATATGGTCTTGATGTCTCACCTTTCTCCCAACTATAGAAGCATTTTTTCCACAGATAAACATGAAGTGAATAGAAAAAAAAACCCAAGTAACTTAAAATACTGGATTTACACTGACTCATTTAAGCAAAATAAGACAACAAATGGGTAAGAAGTGCTTGAACTTGGCAAAGTAAGGGGAAGTAAAATCTAACCCTAGTTGCTAGTGTTCCAGTAGACCTTTTAATCTGAGTTTGAATGAGCAATTGTAAAGGCAGAAGGGAGCAGAAGACAACAGGGATGGAAATTTTTGTGGAATTATCAGTCACCTGAACAGAACATGAGATGTTTTAATACAATAAAAACCATGCAATCACCTTATTACCCGTAATCAGTGATGTTAAGCATCTGATTTGAATCTAAAGAAATTTTAAGCTGAAAGTACGTGGGGATGAGTCTAATTCTCACATTTCTCTTTTTAAAACCTTAGAAAGAGTTAGATAAAGTAAATTCCCTTCCAGAAGACCACAAGAAAGGCTACTGCCACTACACTGGGGATTAAGGAAAAAGGAAAGGAAAAACCCAGCTTTGGGAATGCAGTGTGGAACCTCCATTCGTGGGAGAGAATCTTTTATTTGTGGATTCTTGACTAAGCAGCACAATGGAATACTGCTGTGGGACCTGCTCAGAGCTGAACTGGGTTCACAGGATTAAACCAGATGACTTCCAATCTACAGCACCTACACTTTCCTTTTTCCTTAACCAAGTCCTCATATAATTGGAGGGGAAGAGGGCACAGATTTCTAGAGAATCGTTCCAAGACAGAAACTATGAAGTATTTTGCATTTGTTACTATCAAATAATTTTACCTTTTCCTATTATATCTAGTTTACTACTAGCTCAGCTGCTTCAGAAGTGGCTTTTTTTTAAACTAAAAAGTGTTTTTTGAACAAATGTACAGTATATATGTAGCAACACAACAGAAGTAAAACTGCACAAGCAATATTTTCCTGCACATGTATCTGGAAACATAAAAATCACAGAATGAAAAGGACAGAGTAAAAAGGATGTAAAAATCTGTTTTATCTCACAGATAAAACACTCTTACACAGATTTTAAATTTTAATATAAAACTACTGACATTATCAGGTAGAATCTTTATTCTTTTAGTGAAAAAAGAATAAATCTATTGAAAAACCTAGAACTTTATCATATCTTTGACACAAGAGATGACCTTCCTCCAAGCACTTGTGGCAACTGGATTCCCTCTCAGAGTCTCCTTGCAGTCTATACTGGAGCACCCAGGACCACCCAAAGTGCATGAATGTATAACAGAAAGGTATCTTCCTGGTAAAAAACACATGGCCAAAAAAGTATTCTCCATCCTTCCAGAGCAAATGCATGGAAGATCTGTCCTGATTACAGTTCTGTAAAAAACACCACTATTCTCTCCTATCACAGTCAGAACATGTATTTAAAACTCTGGAGATATAAGATACAGTTTAGCCTCACACAAGTTTGACAGCTGAAGTACCAGTGACACATTTCAATTTACAAACACATATTAACACCATTAATATCAAAGAAAGGATGCAACAGAAGTTGTATTATAGGTTACCACTGTTTATAAAGATTCCTGCTATAATCCAATAAAAATTAAGTTGATTATAATGAAATACTATTAAAATTTAAAGAATGGTCTACTATTTCAAGTTACAGTTAATTTAAAATGGCAGTTTCACCAAAATGTCACAAAAATATTTTTTAATAATTTCTGTCCCTCAGTTTTATAAGGAAATTCACTTATTTGGGTCATGCTAGGGTAGTGTTTAAGTTTTCATTTACTTAAAAGGCAAGCTTACTGAATTCCCCACATGTTCATATATGAATAAGTCCATCTTATATAAAGTTTTCTTGAGTGTGCTGTACAAAAGAAGAATGAAGCATATTCAGCTCTCCAATTAAATACAGACACATCAAACTAAATAAACCAGAACTAGCTTAATCCAATACTCTCTACTAAACACGATATTTCAAATAGCAAACCAATCACAGGGTCATTTGGGATGTGTAAACCTTAAGTTACAACTGACGAAGCAATTATGTCCTTTGGAAAAATGTCAGCTACCTAGCAAATCTAAGTAAGCATTTATTTTTATTTAATATAAGGAAAAGCAAGTTTTCATATTCATTCTGAACAGCTAAGCAGTACTTATCAAGTACTGTGTTAGAACCATCTAGTTTTTCTCTCCTGGATTAGCAGTGGAAATCACTTGTGAACAAAGAAATGCAAAGAAATAGGTCTCAGCCAAACATTCATTTCAAACGAATATTCATTTCAACTGGTTAATTTCTCCAAAAGCAACTCTGAAATACACTAAGAAATACTTATGTACCTAATCAGCCCAATATAACCACTTTAATCATCCCAAATATAATGACTGTCACAGCTTGCAAAGAAATTTAAGGCTGACAGCTATCATTAAAAACACAATGACCTACTGAGAACCATGTCATTAATGACAACTGATTCCATGTGCAATGAACTTAGGGATATGTGGTAGGGACATCCATGTCATCCTGAGATAAATGTCTCAACTCCAAATCTATCACTTGCCTCAGAACACACTGTAATACTTACAAAGAAAGGACACTGCTACCTATATTTAGGAATCACTCACACATAACAAGGACAGCCAACTACAATACTTTTTACCATACCTAATGTTGAAATATCACACACAGCACAAAAATTATGAACTATTACTACAAGTGATAAACACTAAATAAATGGCTATCACCTACCACAAAATTGGATAAAGCTTGCTACTTTTGCATAACGAATCACTTGTATGTTGCCCACAGTTAATCAATATATTTTGATACAGGACTTGAAAAATTCTTAATATACACATTGCAGAGTCTTTGCTCATTGACTGGAGTCAGATAAGAGGAGACTTCTAAGAAAGACATCTAGTCACTAGCTAAAAAGTTTCAACATCCAGTTTCACTGAAAATTTGTGCTTGAATATGTGCGGTATTCACACTACTAAAAAGAACTGGTAAGAAAGAGCAAGACACTACTGGGCTTTATAAAGCCTTGAGAGCACTAAATGTACAGGGTTTTATTTTTTCCCCAAATGCTTGTTCAAATCCCCTTCATGCCTAAGCATGCACTACTCTGCCTAAAGTGATTTTAGACACAGCATTAGCCCTCTTATTAAAACAAATATTAAGCATGGAAAACCTCTGCTCACAGCACGTAGTTCCATTTACTGTTAGGACTATATTCTTAAACCCAGTACACCACAGCTGACTAAAATGCTCGATTCACTGTTTCCCTTTTACATCAAAGCCACTATTTTAAGCTGATATGAAGGATAAAAAAAATATTTTCCAAAGGCAATGAAGACAAACATGTCACCCAGTGACTAAAGATTAAAAGTTGTAAGAATCAGTCCTTTTTCCAACTATACCTATCCATAAAAAAAGCAATCCTTCCAAGAAGTTTGCAATATTAAGACAATTTTCTCTCAAATCCTTTCCTCAGAAAACTAGATGCACACATTTGCTCTGGATACAAGCTAGTAACAAGACTCCATCGAGCTTGATCAATTCAACAGCCTTCATTTCTGCTGTCTCAAGGATCTCTGCACTGCTCTCTATCAGTGAGATTTTTATAGCATTCGGAATTTTTTACTTCACTTTTTCTTTTTTAATTAAAGGATGTGGATATATGGGAAATGTGGGTAAAGGCCAAGTGGAAGGAGATCCTAAGCATACATATCTTCCCTTTTTTTTAATATATATACGTAAGAGGCATCAGAGCTGATCCACTTGAAAAGCCTGCATTTATAAAATAAATCTGAATAAACAGACATATTTGCTAATAACAGTTCTTACTGAATCACTGAATCACTTTGTGCCACAGGGAATAAAAACCATTGTTTTCTATTTAATTAATGAAAAAAGCAATGTGAGTTAACAAATTCCAAAGAACATACCTATAAGACAGACACGGCTATCTGTATCTACCAAATAAAAATAAATTTAAGCAATTACTGTATTTGCAGTTTGTATTTACTTAATATTAACACTCTACTTCAACATGGGGAATTGAGGTCCAAATGAAGTCACCAGGACTTCGGTGACACCGGGTAGGAAAGTTCCAATTAAATCCAGTAGAGATCCCACTTAAAACCATAGCAGTTTGAGCTTGAAAATACTGTTTGTTTGGAGGGGGGTGGGGGGGGCTAGGGGTAGTAGGGAGAAGTTGTTTTGAAGTTAAACACAATAATTAAACTCTGAAATATAATTGTAATTCGAGTACATCACATCAGAGTTATAAAACTAGAAAGAATACTATCCAAATGAGATTTCAGTTAGGATTTTACCTGACAACTGAATACTTCCTGAAGTTTGCACTGTTTGTCAAAGTGGCCTCCATGACTGATTTTCTGAACTGAGGAATGAAGACATTCTCTTACCCGATGCTGATGCACTGATGGATGCGACAGAAAGTCTCAAATATAAAGAGACGGGCATTCTCAATGAAATCCTCAAGGCACGCCACTAGGAAGAAATCATTCACAAGCACCTGCAAGTGTAACCAGAAAGGGAACATGAGAGCAAACCTGAGCAGAAATTTACTGGCAGACACTGCCAGTAACAAAGAGCAGTCCACAGTACACCTAAAAACACTACTGCTATGTTCAAACATGGAAAAAAAACTATAGATTAGCAATATTTTTCATTGTTCAGCATCTTACTAAATTTAAAATGCATGCTAACATGACAATTGAGGTCTGACTGAAGAAGAGAGTAAGGCTGTAACTACTGAAGGTCAAACTCTACTGCTATCCTAACTACTGAAGATCCTTTCAACATGAAATTTGTCTCCCCAGTCATTTTTCACAACAAAAGGCAAATCTGAGCTTTTCTTCAAGCATTTCTCAAACTTTAATGGAAAACCTGAAGCTCAGCCAAATGCATGATTACCTATTTGGTTCTTTTTCTAGAACTTCTTAAATATAACATTATTACAACATTAAAGCTATATCCTTAACAGTAAGTCACATTTAAATGTTACAAATGTAACATGAGTTGTCATAAAACCCAACACCACCCAATCATGAACTAAAGTTGATCAGAAAACACTGGCAATGGAATCAAGCACCACTTCAAACAAATCCACTATGAATTTTAGAGGTCTTTACTTAAAGGAAAAGGAGTCTTATAAATATTTAAGTCTTACTGTTTCACACTCTCTCAGCTTCTTCTGCGCTCCATCAAAATCAAAGTTAACGTACAAGCACTCCACAAACTCTGTGATAGGGTCCCTGTACGTGTAGGACTCCTGTCAAAGAAAAATCAGGAACAATATCAGGAATCAAGGCCATGTGGTCACTCAAGTATTCCTTATAGTCTTAAAAAAAATAAGTAGTGGAAACACTACTCATATAATATATATCCTTAAAAAAAAGCTGAACTTCCAAATTCCTCTTATAAAAGTTACATAAATGTGCTTCCTCCCAGTAGTCTGGTTAAACAGGCGTTGTTTCACCTTCAGCCTTGAATGCTGCAATCTTTGGGTTAGGAAAGTGTTGAGAGACTAGAGTTGACTCTGTATCAAACCTCCGAATTTCATAAAATACAGAATAGGCTTCCTAAAGCCTGATTTCAAAGATGGCTCCCACACCAAATCCTTCATGCTTTAAACTGAATGATTATTTGATTTTCATGGACAACATAGCTAATGCTATGTAGCAAAAATGCTACTTTCTATACACAAACTACTTCAATATATTTTGGCATTACAGAAGTTTCTCAGTTACCAGGCAGAGACAACACTACATCTACATACAACTGTGTAAATTCAGGTGTAACAAACATCCCCTTAAGACTTTCTAATGCATATTTTAAGATAGCTTAAATCAGTATGTATCAATATCTGCTTCACCATACAGTAAGAGCAACAGATTAAGGGAATTCCTGAGAGATATTTTTCTTTATGGACCCAAGTTATTTTTTCCTTGCCCAAAGAACTGTATTTACAATCTCATTATTTAGGTTTAAAATCTGATGAAATCTGATGTGTGATTTCAAATCCAAAGCCCAAGTAAATATTTTCAAAAGGAGTACCCTAATGGTCTCCAAGATTAAACAAAAGCAAAAAGTTATAACATATTACTTACTTCAAGTACTAGAAATTCGTATTATACTAGAAGCTCAGTGTTAAAATCAGATTTTGGATAAAGATAATAGATGAGTCATAACACAACTGATTTATTGCTTATGCTACTTTTTGTGAACACTAATGCTTAAAGACAGATTAAGTTGTGGCTAAAATTTCATCTTTGCATTGGCTGTGCTTTGCACAGGTAGTTTCCCAAATGCTTGAAGTGGTTGTAACTGGCTGATAGCCTATAATAACTGTACTGTCACATGTATAGATATGCAGACACAAATACAATGTTTACTACTCACAACAGTATCAAGTGTTTGAAGTGTATTAGTTTGTATAAGTGGCTTGCTGATTTCAGATAAAAATCAGGGCCGTAACTCCGCTGATTGCTACCAAGCAACACTTTCACTGCTCTTCTCTGTATCTCTAGCCTCACGTGACTGTGACAACAAAACCATCTTTGAAAGAATGCATGTGAACTCAAATCAATACACACAATTCAGTGGTTTTGAAATGTAAGAAAGAACCCTTATTCATACACCAATTCATTGTACAGACAGTAGAATAAGAAGAATCGGATCCAAAGCCGTTTCACATCTCACTGAACTTTCGGTATTTAATAATGTAGAAAGCAAGAACTGTGTGCATAACTCTACTGCATGTATGTGTACATACACTGCTCATGTATATGAAAGGAGAAAAAAATTATTCCATCCCCCCACAGACTGATATGCATTTTACTTCAGTAAAAACATTCACTGCAAAGAAAAAAAAAAACAACAAAAAAAAGTATCAAAATACCTCAAATCCTAACCCAGGTATGTTACTAGAAGAAAATTATCATTAAGTCTCCTTAAAAAAAAGGAGGCAAAAACCATCAGATACTGCAGTCCTTACCTGCTGAATAACCTTGACAAGATCTTTCAGCACTTGTCTACGTTTACGAACATCCTTATTTGTTATGACTGCAGTAGTCAAATACCTGAGGATATGTGGGCACATGGTCTGAATTGCATTGAGATACCTGGAAAAAAAACATAGGTAAGATTCAGAACTCAAAGGTATACCGAAGTTTGCTGATGACACTAAAATGGGAGGAGCTGTTAACTCCTCAAAGGCAGAGAGGTCCTGCAGAGAGATCCTGAGAAAGAAATCAGTGTCAGATTTGCATCAGGAACAGGGCAACACTGGATCTGTGTACAGACTGGAGAGTGAGAGGCCAGAGAACAGAAAGGGATCTGGGGTCCTGGTCAACAACAAACTGAATATGAGCCCCAGTGAGTCCTGGCAGGCAGGAGGGCCAACTGTATCTTGGTGGACATCAGGCACAGAATCACCACCTGGGCAAGGGAGGGGATTGTCCTGTTCTGCTCTGCACTGGAGCGGCCTCACCTTGGTACTGGATGCAGTCCTGGGTGCCGCAAGATAAGAAAAGTATCAAGGTATCAGAGAACACCCCAAGGAGAGTAACAAAGACAGCTAGACCTAGGTATAAGTCAAGCCTCGCACAAATAGATAGTGTTTCAATTCTCATTTTTAGCCTGGAATTTCCCTCTTACAACATCAGAATAGAACAATACCTTCACCCTGCAGCCCTAAGCTCAGCAAGCTTGCATACTCATCACTTGTCTCCAATTTGATTTAAAGACCCCCAAATAGTATAACAACTTACTGTGGCTGATAGAGAAAAAGGTCAATGATGTTGTCTCTCCCTTTAGGATGATTAAAAAACACGAACAAAGACCAGTGGATGAGCCATGTTCTTTGCTGAAGAGACTGCAGTGGAGAGCTGACAGACTAAGAAAACATAACATTGGTTGAAGTCAAACACAATACAAAGTTTGCTTGATACTAATCCATGGAAACCTGTAATTGCTCAAAATTTTGTGATTTTGCCTCAGCTCTTTTTAACTATCACCACTCTCAGGCTGAGTTTGACCTCCAGCTTTTTTGTCATCTCAATGATAAATCTACTTAAAGTTATAAGCAAGATCAATTTTCTAATATTATATTCCAAACTGTTTCCTGAAATTGGCATTTTTTTATGGCAAGAGCAGAGATTTTAGCTCTTTAAGACCACCATACTAACCTAAGTTACTCCCCTTATTAAGTCTGAATTCCTTATATTCCCTCTTCAGATGTGATCTGAGTAACTACTTGGGTTTTTCACCTTTTCTGGTTTACTTCATTTCCAAATCCTCACAAGATTTTTTTTTTTGCCATAGACCCTCAGACAATGATGAAACTCTATAATAACTTTCAGCCAAAAAAAAAGTCATTATCTTTATTTAAACCTGTTGATAATGGACAAACAAGGGTTCAGCGCCAAGTAACTGTATTAGCTCCAAATTTCAACAGCACCTCAAACAGACTGCAAAACAACACACTGAGGTTGAACTGACACAGCAAGTAATCCTTACTCCAAAGAGCATGACAACAAACTGCTCTGATTCAATCCTAAAAAAATCTTGAGAGTTTAATGAACAAGTCAAATAGACTATTATAGCCATACAGAACCATAAAGACAACAAAATAACACATGAAAATTTGTTTACAATAATTATCTGCCACACAGACAAAGAACAACTGAGGGAACAGAAAACAACCTAGTTTTTCAAGACTCTGGTTCAGGAGAGTAAAACTTTCACATCTCTGATATGGCCAGTGAAGCTCCACAAGCAAAAAGGAAGACAGAGGTCCCTAATCTCATCAGTTCCTCTGAATTAGTACTGCAGCCCCACTCTCCCTCTAAGTTCTTGGTACTCATCTCAACTCGGGAGAGTTTTGTCAAGAAAGCTGAATTAGCTGAAAACTGTTTTCAAATACAAGTTTTCTTGCATTTCCTGTCTAAAGCACTGTCTTCATGGTTTATTTACATGCATTTTACTGTTTCCAGAGAATGAATAGTAAAAGTATCTGAAATTTAAGCAGCAATTTCACACAAGAATACCTGGTCCTCAACACCCTTAAGATTTTTTTTGTTTATTGGAAATATATTTGAAAATACAGATGAGAACCTAAGGCATTAAGAGGCAAGCAATTCGAAAAAGAATGTTTCATTATTTCTTCACCAGCATCCTTGGACTCTCCCACTGCCAGTAAGAAAGTATCAAGTGAAAAGGTGGTAACCTACTCCTAAACAAGACTGCAAGTGATTTATAATGAAACTCAAGTACTAGCACCTCTAACCTTTCACCTTGCTAAGATGTCCAAGATTTTACTTACATTATTATCTATTGTCTCCTTTAGTCTTGTGAGATCTTCCATGGCTGCATCCCAATTCTGCATCAGGATTTCAGATGCCAGTTTTCCCCAAAGAGAACTCAAAGCATTTCTGTCTGTTGCTGGAACCTATGTTCAACAATAGCAACAAAGTCACACTTCGTATTTTGTTAAAAAATTATTATTTACTTTTAAATTCCCAAAGGGTATTTTCTGGCAATATTTTTCATTTACAAGATATCAATTTTGCATAGTCCTCACTTTCCAAATTAGGTGGAGGTGTTTTTTTTTTTTTTTTTCAGAAAAACAATTCAGGCACAGAAAAAAAACCAGTAGTAGAATTTCTTAAGCAGAAACTAGGAAATCCTGTCAAAGTAAGACAAAGATCCATGCTGCTGCAGTTAAAAAAAAAAAGAGGCTGAGCACCAGATGACACACTGGTTCCATATTTATTTTGGGTTTCATTTTTTTGTTCCACCATACAAAAATGCTTCTGAACTAGTGAAACAAGGCTACGACAAGGCAGGTTCCTGAAGAACTTATAATAGTAGGTAACCAGCTTCAAAAAGCTAGCATTCCCAATCCTCCTGCTAATGCCTTGCCCAGAAGTGTACTTGTTACAGAAATGTCCAGTGGAACTGCAACTCTGCAGCAGTCAACCTGCTTCCTGGAAGGGTAGTCCTAAGGTCAAGCTGTGTTAGGTTTACACAGGAGTAAGTTGCACTATGTCATTCACAATGCCAAATTCTGTCCTCAGACCGGTTACAATAGTTCTTTCACAGACTATGTTTCATCACACAGGGCTTTTAAACAAATCTTCTCCCATCAGAATTAGTAACAGAAGTCTTATACTAAGCTATTATCAGCACAAAATCAGTACTTCATTTTTTGAGGTTACTTGACATACAAGAACATAATGCTATGCCCAGAAAAAGGCATGAAGAATTAAGGACAATTGCCCACAAACCTACACATGTAACTCTCATTTCCCCTCTTGGCACATAAAAGGAACCTATAACACTGAAAGTCAGCTTTAGCATCAAAATTTAGATTAGTAATTCAACTAATTCCTACTTTAAGCTCTCTTCTTCTGATTAAAGATACATTTTCCAGCTTTTCTTCTTTAATTAGAGTCAGTTACAGAAATTTTCATGATTTACTCTAGCAGTATTTCAGAGAGTTAAGATTACTTTTAGATGGAAATACAAACTAGCAAGGAAAGCATCAAGGTATGAACCACTACATGTTTTCAGCAACCACTGCACAAATCTATGACTTACTGACTTACAAACTGTGTATCTTCCAGGCAACCCAGGTGCCAGTTCAGTAGGTACTGAGCTGAGAAGGTTCACATGCTCGGTGCTGGTTCAGAATTACTCAATTAGAAGTAGCTATTCACATTAACTGCATTTAGGTACTGCAGCTGTTCCAGCTACATTATCTGGATGTTCAAGCAGTTACCTTAATTTTCCATTTGTCAGTAAAGGAGCACAGTGACTGACCAACAATAAATTAACTGTGCTGAGATTTTTACAAGTCATCAAATCTTTATTCTCAAAATTCACTCCCACCAGTAACAAATGATATGAATTACAACAAGATGAAAAGATTTGGTTCTGAGATGATGGATCTGGTTCTATGTTTATCATCTGAGCTGTCTACATTTCATAGGGAGATGACTTATACTCTTAAATCCACCACAGAATTCAACACAGGAGAGATGAGAGTTCAGATAAGAAGCTGGCAGTTCACCACTACCACCAATTATATTCAATCCACCTGCAAAGCTTTTCACTGCTGTTGATGGCATCTGCGCACAAAATCAAGTATTCTTAAAAACAAGTATTCATTTCATTGCATTCTATAATTAAATGTTACAAGACATACCAATTTAAAAGAACAATTCTGAGTTCTACTTGAAAATAACGGAATTGCTGAACAACAGTGATAATTCTTAACCACTACTGTAAACTTTGGCATTCAGTAATTGCCTCAAAAAGCTATAAAGTATTATATGCTAAGAATTATTATAGACAATTTACTGGTTTACATATTTCATTGAAAATAACACCAAATAAACAAACCAAAAAACTAAATCCCAAACCAACAACCAATCAAAACTTACCAGAACCCTAAAGAAGTAGAGATACTCTGCAGCTCCTGAGTAGTTACCACACTCATACTGGAATTTTGCATACCTGTAGAGTGTATCTAGGTACTCCTGCCTAAACTGAAAAGGAATACAATAAAAGCTTTTATTCACTAGGGAAAAAACCCACAATGTCACAAGCCAATTTTAACAGTAGAGTAAGATTTGAAATCTGTAGCTTTTCAAAAGACATTGTACATAGGAAAAGACAATAGAAAAGTATTATACTCTCAATCCATGCCATGGAATGAAAGATTATACCAATAAAAAGGTGAAATCTTGCATTACAAAGTAAAGCACACCTAAGTTACACAGGGGCAGCTAGCATTAAGTTTCAGCTTTATTTTTTTTGTATTAAAAAAATGAAAGCTCAAAGGCTTAAACACATTAGGATTAGGAATTCTGCCTATTAGCAACATTGACAAGGGACAGGACAAAATGCTAGGCCATATTTGGTCAAAATGCTGTGAGGGAGGTTGGGTGGACACACTTAGAACTGAATTCCAGCAGGTACAACACTTACCCCATGCTTCTCAGCTAAATAGTCAAAGAGCATCCGACCATCTCTATAATAAAAGGATAGAAAACACTGTTTTCACAAAATAAATTTATATCCACCATGCAACATTACCCAATGCAACACAGTTTTAAAGGTAAAACACAAAAAACTGTGCATGAATTTAAAGTAACATTCCTCTACTTGTTCAAAAGCAGCTGCAGAATCATCTATTACTGTGTCATGTGGTTTCAAAATCTTTAAATTAGTCTAACTTTAAGTAATGAATGCCACCCGTGACAATAACTACAGTTAAGAAAGAGTGGAAGGTTGTTTCAAATTTGATAGCATCCTTAGCTTCCAGTAGGAAAGTTATATTCTGAATTAGAGTTCTTCCCACTCTCATGTTCCAATTTCAGAGCAGTTACTCTAGACAACCTTGATTTTAACAGGTTATGAGAAAAAATGGCAAAGACTAAAGTAAACAGAAGCAGAAAGGAAACTTGTCCTACTGTTAGCACTGAGACAGAGTAGGTCACAAGAATACCTCTACCACAGCGAGAATGTGCAGAACACAGAACCATAAAAAATAATCACACTAATAAGTTCTAAACATCTATAATCACATTATCAGAACTCTGAAGACAGTTATTGAACATTAATACTAAAAGAACAAGCCATATTACCTAGATCAAAGAAGTTTAAGCCTCCAGGAGGCAAGCTGTAAATTCCCTGGGCCAAAGATACAGTAAAAATTGTATGCAAGGAGTATTTTCCCATTTACTCTGAAATGAACTGACTGCAAAGATGTGAATGTGTTTAATTAGAACTTATGGTACAAGATTCTACAGGGAAATGGCAAATTGCCAAGTGAGCCAAGAGTGACAATCCTCATCCTTACCTCTGAAAGCAATTAAATAATCTCATGAATTTGTTCCAGTAAAACATACTTTAAGGATGAGGAATACTGACTGTCACCCTGTAATTTTAAAGTCAACGTCCTCCAACAGTTGCTTAGAGAAGTGAAACGTTTTGGCTTATTCTTGAAAGAACTTCTACCTGCAAAATCTCCTTTACACATTATTTCCCAGAGTTGGATATTCCAAACAGTGCCATCATGGATCACGTGTCATGCTCTAAAGTCCTGATAATATGCAGTTATCTGAATTTGATACAGATTCAAGATCACCAGCAGAAATTCTCAAAAGAATCAAAACTTCTTTCTGCTATCTACAGCACAGTACTCAGGTCTAGACAGATGGGCCATATTTCAGCCCAATTCTATCCATTACTATCTAACCCAAATAATCTGGATTAGAACGACATCTGAGCCAACAACTAAAACCAGAACTTCTGAGCTGGGAAGTTTCCAGATATTTTACAAACATAAATCACATACCAGTTCTAAAAAAAAAACTTGCTGCAGATGAGTAGTAGAGCTAATTCTCTATAGTATTAGGCAAGTTATATTCTGTGCATTTACTAACTCTTGCTCCCAAACAAGGCATTTCCAATTTGAGGTACAATCTATTGACCAACCGCCCTTAAAAGTCAAGCAAGAGAGCACATTTCCCATGAAATGCTAGTATTTTAGTAACATTTTTCTAGGCCAATTATTAAAAAAACTGGCTAAAGGCAAAGTAAGAATTGGACAAGACCTCTATATGTTCAATTATATTTGAATAGCTGTGGAGGAAGACTTTTAAGACAGGCTCAATTGCCATAGTAACTGAGACTTTCACTTTCAAAGGTATACCTCCAAAAGCAAGTGACTCCTGGCTATGCATAATCACAAGTCATAAACAAATGAATTTTCTTTTATTTAATTATCTGACATGAACATCCATTCTGAAATCAGATACAAAGGCAGCTTACTTGGTCAATAATAGTTTTACAGCAGAAGCCTAAGTATGTTCTGGTGGTATCAGGACAGAAAATAAACTTTGCCTGACACGCTGCAGAGCTAAGAGATTTCATGATTCCTACTGACACTTTGTTTAGTGTGTGCATTGACACATAACACACTGTGCCTCACCACTTCTGCACCAACCAAGATCTACGTGAATCTATAACAAATTCTGAAAACAATGCAAAGAGCAGAAAAAACAAGAGAGGCAAAAAAAAAAAGGATGATAATGCGTATTTGAAACAGTAAATTCTAATCAAGCTCCTGTCCCTTGAGGGACCCATATTCTTCAGGGGGTTTGTTTGCAAACAAAGGTATATATTCACAGGGCAGATTTCTGCAGACTAGAATGAAGAGTCTGTACATTCAATAGTTTTCTAAGAAATTCCAGAAGTAATGTTACAGTCTTCTGTATCAGTGGATGCATAAAGCTTCCCAACAATAAACCCAAGTACAGGCTATACCTTCACAGTCAAGTTGAGCCATAGGTTCTCTGTCTGATTCAGTATGCTCTATTTAAAATTTTAGGGCAGGTAAGGCTGAAGAAGAGATCCAATTAATATTCCAGTTTACCAGACATTTCCAACAGCAGTAACAATGATTCCTATGTAAAGGAAACAAGGAGTAATTTATGCCAAACAAACACCTGCCCACCTCTCTGCTGAAGGTGCAGTTACTCCTCAGTGACTACAGCTGAACTCTTTCCTACAGAGCCCAATTCAAGCTTAACCATGGTGAAACTCTGACAGACCTTAGAAACAATGTGCAGACAAACTCATTCTACTTTAATTACTCCCATAAAAAAAAAAGTAGAAGAAATCAGATGCATCTTAAAAAGACCATTATGAGCACTACCTTACACCAACAAGTTGAAAGTTTGGGAGTGGAGCAGGAAAAGGACAGAACACCCTAAAGAAATGTGTGCTCTGAGGCTGAAAGGATGCTCATCCACCAGGCCTCCCAGACTAATACGACACTCCATAATCTTTTCTGGGAGGCAGAAAAGAAAATACGAACTGTTTCAGCCTGTATTTTCCCTCAAAAAACCCTAAACCTGACCAAAGCCGAACAAAAAAGCACCTGTGACTGGACTGCACCGGATGATGACTGTCACTTGTACCAAGTTGATTCACAAACATTAAAAACAATAGATATCATTTCCTAACAGGGAAAAGCACTGAGAAGAGCAAACTGTGTCCAGCAATTTCAACTACCTGACCACAAGCACTAACTTAAATATTGTATGAAAATAAAAACGTCTTTCTTGCAGTTATTACACAGAAAGCATTCCTAGCAGCAACACCTGAGAGGTACCAAGAAGCCATCCTGCCAGAATATGTTAGAAATTACCTGGTGGACTGCATCTGCCTCGTAGTCTCTGGATCCTCAAACATCTTGACAATAGGTTCTGTTTCAGCTTGAAGCTGCTTCAGCTGTGCAACAACAGTTGTTCTTTTCTCACGCAAAGCTGAACACACACAAAAAAGACTTTAATATAATGCTTCAAGTTTTTACATGAACTAACCACGGTGCTTGCACTTAAACACATCTTCCCAATTCCCATCTCACACCTGTCCTCTCAGTTAAGTCTCAAACCCATCTGTATATAACAATTCTGTAACTTAGTAAAACCTTCTAACATTTGGTTCTTTTCCTCCTGTGTGGAGGCCACCAGGAGCAGGTACAGCTGGAGCAGAGTGTGTCAGACAAGGTATCTTCAGGCTTCCACTAAGGGAGAAATCACCTTTATTTAAGTTCACTTATTCCGAATAAGCCTGCAAAAAAGTAATCAATCCAATGATACCACCAAGACTGAATTTCTTCTGACTGATGATCAGGTTATAAAAGAACATTTAGAGCATACTTAACTAAAAATTGACAGGAAAAAATACAAGCAGCTCAACCTGCAAAATTATGATTTTGAATATGCTGTGCTTAATGGAAACATTAAGCCCTTTATGAAAAATTGTTAAGAAATTCAACTAAGAGTTTTAGGGTGATTATTTTACACAGACCCCAAATTCCTCACCAAGTGCTAGCAATGCAATGAAATGAAGACTTAAACAAAACTCAGAAAAGTGTATATGTTTAAAAAAAAAAAAAAAGAAAAAATCACCCTGACCCTATGCAACCCAAGAAACACACGAGATCAGAGAAGCCAAGACTAAATCCCAGGAGATAAATGCAGGAAACTGTGAAAGTGAGCCACACACCAGACCATTCAATGCCATGGTGAACAGAGTTGACATTTGTTTCACGATTTGACCACACAGGTATTTGGACAGGACATCCAAGGTGGCTAACACCATAATGGTGACCCAACCTAAATATAAGAACAACTTGCCTGACAGGAAGTGTTCCAATAAGGAGAAATTATCTCCACTTTCAGTTGACTCTTGAGAATATAAAAGAGGAAGAGGAAACAGACGAAAGAAAAAACGTTCAGTTGACTTACTAAGAATACGAAAATGTTTTCCTGCGACATCTCCTGGGTGTGTAATTGTAAGTTGATCTCATGGAAGACAAGACAAAAGCAACTATAAATCTTGCAGGGACATTACTAATTATACCTGTGTAAGTGAACTTAGATTTGGGTACTTTAAACAGCGAAGCCTTAAAAAAGGCCAGTGTAAACTTCTAATGACGCAGTGATTCCACGAGTAAGAACCACCTGTCCCACACACATTCTGGTAAGAGCTGACACAAGATGATACACACCAGAAGGATCTCAGAAGTTAAGGCCTTTGCATAGGAAGCTGTGCAAGCAAGCACCCTAACAATGGACTGTGGAAAAGAACCAGCTCTGCTTATGTTAATTGAATAAAAGCCACAGATCAAAGTCATCATACCAAAAAAGTCATCATACCAAAAAACCCAAACAAACAAACCAACAAAAACCCAAAACCCTTCCAAGCCGATGATGTAAAATCTTATGAGATGCAATGTTTTTCTTAAAAACTTTTCAAACAAGTGTGGAAAAAATTGTTGTTCTTCAATGAAGGCAGAGCTCTCCAAGGGAGCAAATTCATTCAACTTTCTTGCAGCTGTGACCTTATGAAGCTAAACTTAAAGGCAATCTGCTTAAGTAAAAGGCTTTAATCAGAATTCTGAAGACATTTGGAGTAGTTACTCTGTGGAACTCTGCTAGAATTGCTAATTCTTGTGTTGTTTACTTCTTTAGTATTTTATTCCTTAATTACTACTGATAACAGTAATATTCAACAGTTTAAAGAGGCTGAAGCAGGGCAAAGAAAGAGGAATACCTATTCAGCTTTAAGGTTTCTTTTACAGCCTTGATACAGCCTGATTTTTTTACTCAGTAGAACTGTTAAGTAACCTCAAGGTGAAGCTACTGTTATAACTGTTTCTCAGACTACCGAAGTGAAACCCTCTGGTTCTCCTTACAAGTCCCATGTGTCACAGTACACATGCCCAGAACAACACCTAATGCTAGCACAGACTTGCTCAAAGCATTGACTCCCACGTCCATAAGCCCATCAATTCTCTCCTTCCCAAGAGGTGAGTGGCCATCCCTGCAGCCTCAAGGACCTGAAAAGAGCAGCACCCAGAGGAAGAATGCAACAGCACCCAAGTCTCTTCCTCCTAAGATGCAGGCAAAATAGACTGTAGTCCCAATAGCTAAGAAAAAGGTGAGGAACTCCCCAACACGAAAGAAAAGATGGAGCAATAGGAAGGCAATGGAGAGCGAAAGACTAGGTCAGGAAGAAACAAAATGAAACATCCAACCCATGGAAAAAAGAACTGGGAAAAAACCCTTAAAATCAAAACACTCATGAAGGATGGAAATTAGACAAAGCTAGATAATGTAACTTTCTCCCCATTCCAAACGCTCCTCGAAATGATAGAAATTCAAGCAGTAAACAGACAACTTATCAAAATCATGGGTAAGACAGTAAGAGATCACATTCATTATAATCCTAAACTTATTTTCTTCTAGAGAAGCAGCAATTCTTATACTGACAAAACCGAGGAACACATATTTTCAAAAAAAACCTCTCTCTAAAGTCTAAAAATCAGCCACAGACAGACAGACCCATGGAATTACTTACAATGCAACTCTAGTCTTAACATAGTGGATCTGTCAAAGAAGTCAGCAAATGACACCAAATCACTGTGCAAGTGCTTGATTTGACAGATGAAAAGCCACTGCAACTGCATCAGGCTATACCTTCAAAGTGCTTGAAATTACCAAATCAGCATTGAAATACTTAAGAGGTCACTCAAAGGTTAAGTTCCTGACAGACCAACAAGCCCAAACTTCCAGGATTAGGGCATTCTGTTTGTCCCAGTACTGCACATCCTTTCGGTAACGCTGCAGTTAAACAGGACCCTAGTTTTTGAATGCAACAAGCAATTACCACTAGTTATTTCTTATTTTAGATAGAAAGGTTGCAAAACAAGCTTTACATCAAAATGAGCAGCTTACCATGAGGAATTTCATCAGAATAAAGATTTTTGTACACATCCATAGCAAAATCCACCATGTTGGTATCACTAAGGAGATCCAGTTTTCCTTGGAGCAGCTCTTTCTCATTGTATATCTGAAACAAGAATTATTAACAGATTCATTTGAATAATGTTGAAGAGTTTCAATTCATACTATGTATTACTTTTATAGCACAGTTTATGGACTTCTGTACAACTAAATTGTTTTAAATATCAAATCTCACAGCTCTATCATTAGGATAGAGCTATAGAGCTTTACTATAAAGCCTCTCTGCATTTTCAGTCTTGACAAAACACCAAATATTTACTGCTATCTATGAAAGCAGGTACTTCAAAAGCTAATTAGAAGTCAAGTAACATTACTATTCTAGCAACAGGAATAGTAATTACTACTGCAAAAATTACATACATATTTTAAAAAATAACAAAACCTTAACTATGCTTTTCTTTTAAAGTACTGAATACTTTCTACAAAATAAAATGATGAACAGTGAGGACTAGTTAAATTATTTAAAGTGGACTTCAGAAGAGATGCACAAGATTAAACTTACAATTTTATTGTAGTGCAGATTAATCTAAAATGTGTTGCTAGGTCTATAGCATAAGAACAAATTTAGAGTAGCTATGTAATTGGATGATGTATTTTTAAACTTCTCAGTTCTTTTTTTAAATTTTATACTCCATAATTTAGCAGTGAATTGCAAACTGCTGTTAGGTGCTGTAGTTGAGGGCCAAATCCAGAATATTCCTCAAAAACATATTTGCACAAGAGCCATATAAGAGCTCACCACACATCTGTGGACATCTCAGATATACAACCTGATATATAAATTTAATTCGGCTCTGAACATTGTGCTGTTTAAAACTAACACGACAAAATTAACTGCTTAATTAACTTCACTTGACATAACAATTGCCAATGTAAAAATGCCCCCAAGATGACAGGCGTTAAGCAAACTCCACATGCGAGAGGTGACAGACGGCTGGGCCAAGTTGGCTCAATGCACGCATGGTGCACCCGTTCCTGTCTGAAGGCTAAAATAAGACCTACAAATCTTACATAACTGTACACATTTTGCTTCCATTTTAAAATAGTTTAGACTGATGAGAGTTTCGTCTAAAGTATCTCAAGCACACCTCAGAGGTTTCTCCGGCATTACCAGGTTCTTTGTAGCAGTGTAACATAAAAACGTAAGTAAGATGACCAACAAGGGAAAATTCCAGAAGAGACTTATATTTGTTTCCAACACGAATTCGCGATGGCATGGCTTTCAAACGGAAATCAATCAGTATCACTGGCGTAACCGCATGGACCGCCCTGAGCCCCGGCTGCGGGACAGCCCGAGCGCCAAGCGCCGCCGGGATACCGAGGGTGTCCCACAGCTGCGAACTGCAGCTGCAAGGGAGAGCCTGGACTTCTCCTTTCTCCCACTAGGCGCGAGGGAAGGACACTACACCAAATCCGGGGAAGGCGAAAGTGCACGAACCCTGCGCTGCCCGCAAGCCAGGGGCCGAGGAGCAGCGCGGCGGGATCAAGGAGCGGCTCCCGCCGGCCTCCTCTCGGCTCTGCTCCCGTCCCCCCCCCGGCAGCCCCACACGCCTCGCCCCGCGACTCCCGCGGCACAGGAGCCTCGAGCTCCTCCCTACGGAGGCTCCGAATCCCCCACGGGCCGCGCCCGGGCCCACGGGAGGAAGCCCCGGCCGCG
>VXBQ01015622.1:363199-420130 GCA_013400175.1 Phainopepla nitens | reverse complement strand
CCATGTCTTTTTTTTTTTTTTCCTTCCTTTTTTTTTTTTTTTAGGAAAACCTTCTTTGAGGCCCCTAGTCTCCCATTTTCTCAAGTAGTCTGTGTAGAAACACAATGCATGATCAGCCTCCTAATTGGGGGTTCTGTCTCGGTATTAATTGGAGGAGTTGGGATGTGCTGCTGTTCAGTCACAATGTTACCAAAATTTATGTCCAGACTGTACTTGTTGCCAGTGGAAACTAGCATTCTTCCTGAGGGTATAAAGTTCATTTTCAGATATTCTCACAGGTATAGACACATTTATCACCTGCTTGCTATTGCTTAATTTTTTTTTTTTTTAATTTCTTTTTCCTGCAACAGTAATGCACCAAAGATGCCTGAAAATACAAAAAGAAACCCTGCCTGTTCTGGGGCTTTGTCCATGGGAAGTGGACTGCGTCACCATGCTAACCACAAGAAAAACATTCCAGTCTTACAGTGTTCCCTGTACTCATCTCAAATTAACTTCTCCAGGAGGGATAACATTTTAGGCGCATTTGTTGAGGAGGAAAATTGAAGCAGGGAGATGATAAAGACTTACTGAGAGCTAGCACAATAGCTTGGTGGCAGGACCAGGAAAAGAGGAAGAGATCTGACCTCACTCTGGTCTCTTGGAGTACTTAATTGTTGTAGGGGCCTCCAGTCGGTAATGAGTCTAAGACAGTGGAAAGCACAATTTCTCACGGGGGCGGGGGTTGTGGTGAAGATGTTCATTTCTCTCCTTTTGTTTGAGAGCTGTCTTTGAAGGCATTGTTCTTCCACAGCTGCAGTAGCCTACATTCATTGTGATAATTGTGGGACAATACACTGAATGGATGATTGATACATGAGATAAAGTTGTGTAAGAATATTACTAGACGATCATATGGAGATAATAAATTGCACAAAGACAGCTCAAAGAAATAAGCTAAGGACAATTTTAGTGGGGTGCAATGTGGGAGATGGCACAGCAGATCCAAATAGGGATAAAAACAATTAAGAGAAACAGCAACTAAAACATTTGGTGGAACAAGTCATATAACAGGACGTGAGTTAAAGTATTAAAGGTAGGTGAGTAGCTCATGGGCAAAAAAGGAAAGAAATTCTCTGTGTTCATGAAGAGCTCTGTACTGCCTATGCACCCTGTCATATTTTTTTCCATATCAGAAGGAGCTGTAAGTGCACTTCTTTCTTTTGGTAGGAAATCCAGGTTTATTTACAGGGTCTGGATATTTAGGAGGTGGGACCGAGAGTCACCGCAAAGCTTGCAGACCTGTCTGGACATATTCAAAGAGTCAAGAAGGTGCCACAGTAAAGAGATTGCTGCCTTACAAAATGTGAACTCAGTGCTTTTGAAGCAGAACATATATGGGTGTTCTTATCTGAAGGGTGTAAGATATAGAAAGGAAAGAGCAGGCAGAGTTTGGTTTGGATTTTCTTTTCTTTTCTCTTTTTTTTAAATTTTTTTTTGAGGCACCCCATGTAAATTTGTTGCCAACTCCATGTGAAGGTGTTTGAGAGGCAGGCTTTCTTACATTTTCCAACTCTTCTATTCTCACTATTTGTCAATTATACTATATGGCCTTGACAGTTTGAACTCTCAGTGAATATAGTTTTAAGAACACGCTGAACATTTTTATAATGAAAGAGTAGATTAAAAAGGGAAGATGCAATTGTTACTACTAAAGGAGTATCTGAAATAAAGATACTAACTTATTATTAACATCCCTCTATTGAGTCCAGCATTTAAATTTTTTTAGCAGATTTGTCATAAACATGGCTGCTTCAGGAAAATGCAGTAGAAGGAGAAATGGTTTAGGCACTTCTGTCAACTGATCAGCCTGTGGTTGTGGGCTTCTCTTCCATCTGAGAACAATAGCTACTCCCTAGTGCTGTGATTGCCTCTGTGAGCTTGCTCAGAATCCCCACTCTGAACGCAGCCTCAGCCCGCAAGGTGAAGCAGAAGCTGACTTTCCTTTCTCACAGTTGAACTTCTAGTACAAATGTTGATCTCTACAACATGTATTACTGCTTTCAGTCAAAAGACTGTGATGTCTTAGATCTCCATAATTACTCCCTCTTTGCCTAACAAGACTGGTATTTCTAAATGTCTGGATATACCATGTCTGTGGCATGATGTAGTCTTAAGGAGTTCGACCCAAACTTGTTGAAGGCAGTGGGATTTGTCTGTTGACTTCAGTGTTTTTTAAAGGATCTGAAACAGATACAGGATTTGGACCAGGGCATAAATGTAACAGCTAATACTGCCTGCAGCAGCACAGCATTTTCACCACTATGTTAAATCACCTTAAGACATTTAAAGAGGTCAAATTTTTCTTCCCCTCCCAAAATACTGAAAACATTTCAGTTGCCTATACTAATCTTTTGCAATATTATTATTTGTGAAATATCATGAGCATCATGAGCTACGTACAGGCAGAGAAACTTATATATTTTAAATTGTGAGGCAAGGTTCATTCATGATGTCATGTGTTAAGTTTCATCCCATAGGGAAGGTGTGTGTGTGATTTTTGTTTTGCTTCTTTTGGTTTGTTATTTTTTTCAAACTGAGTTATGAGGCCCTGAAAAATGGAAGTGCTGATATAATGGGAAACAGTATTTCCTGAAGGGCCCTGTTAGAGCAATATTCTAAAAGTCTAGTAAGTCCCATTGTAAGAGTAATTTGTAATTTTATCCCTACAGGCAAATTTTTAAAGGTTAGTGAGGGCTATTTCTCAAAGTTAAATGCTGCTTTAAATTTAATTTCCAAAAACCAGGCATTTTGTAAATATTCCTAGTTGTCCTCATCAGATTATCTTGGTAAAAAAAGTTTGAAATAGGATAGATGGAGAAGAAAGTGTCTAAAATGAATTGTTTATACCCTTATTTAATTCTGAAGAACAAATTTGTTCTTGTTTGTCTGTATAAAAAGTTTCAACTGAGCCTGCACAGTTTTGGTCTCTGTGTAAAAACTCCCTGTACCAATACTTGGAAATAGCCAATACTTGGAAAAATGCAGGTCTTTTACATAGTATTGGTTTAAAAGGGGAAACTACTGCATTAGTGGCTAAAAGTATAGGAATCTTGCTGTTTGTTCTTCTCTAGATTTGAATGATATCTTGAAATTCCAAAATGTTGTCAGGATAGTTTCAAGTGTTTATCCTTGTTGATGGAAATTAAGCTTCCAGCCTAGTAAATTCCTGCTACTTAACTCTGATAGGATTTAACAAAGTTTCGACAGACAAAGCATTTACAATAGTAGGAAAAAGGATACAAGATCACTGCCTTTACAGTAGCAAAATAATTCATGGTTATGCTTTTTAACACGTTCTTTAAAGCATAATGGTATGAAAATGCTTACAAATGAAAATTGTATTCCACTTAACTATGGCATTGGCATTTTACAGGGAATTGGGTAAGAACCTTTCTCCTTCTAATTAGAGCAATCTGGTGGAGATTTTGTATTTTTCACCAAGTTACTAGTTATTTTTTCTGACAGTGCAAAACTGGAGAGTTGAGATAGCAGAATCCATAGTAAACATGTTGTAGGCTTATGGGATCTGATTTAAAGTAGCCCATAGAGAAGTGATAGTCCTTCTGTGTACCTTGGTAACCAGATGCCCCAGTGGTAAAACAAATACTGAAACGAAAAAGGAGCACTTATTTTCCTGATTTTTTAAATCAGCAAACTCTTCCCTAACGAAGGATCAAATCCTCTTATTTAATTTATTCAGCATAAATGAATTAAATTGAAACCTGATTAGCCTACAGTTGGGAGAATCTCTCTGCAATGACTTGGAACACTTGCTAGGGATTAATCCCAAATCCCAGTTCTTCTTCACTGCCTATTCTGGTAGCATCATTTGTTCATGGTAAGATACTTCAGAGTCCTTCTTTTGGAGGTTACTGAAATAGTTACATGCCTTTAACCTTTCACCATATAAGCATTTTAAAATGCTTATAGGTTATGATTAGACTCAATTAGTCAGCAAGAATTTTCTGAGAATCAGTCTGTGATTCAATATTTATGAAGTTGAGTGTATGAATTGCACTGAAGTAAAATTATTTAACTCTAAGCAGTAGAAGAATTGCTGTGATTGTAAAGTAGTAATTCCATTAGCTTGCTGTCAAAGCTATGGATGCGTCCTTTCTGCAAAAGACAAAAGCCCTTGTGAAAGTGCTTGCTCATTATCCTGAAATAATAGGATAATACTATGCAGTTCAGTAGGAAAAGTTTTATTCTTACATCAACAATATGTTAATGATAAGCATAACATTAGCCTGTTGACAGACTGATTTCTTCAGAACAATCATTATATGTCTAATGATTTTAGAAATTTTACAAAGAAGTTGCATTTTTAAGGCCAGATCATAGCCAAAAGGTGGCAGTATTCTATTCAATATTCATTTGCAAAACAGTATAAAATTTCATGTATTTATTGACACTTTGCTTCTAATATCAGATCAAACTGGATGATTGTATCCTAAAAATAGTGTTGGTTTATGAAAAGGACTTATTTAGAATGAAAATAGTCATTAAATTTCTTGCTTATACCTTACAGTTTGCAAAAAAAAGAATCCAGTACATAAATTTTAATTATTAGGTGTTTAGTGTTTCACATGATACCTACATTGTCACTAAAAGAGAACTTTGTGGCCTGGGGGTTTTTATGGAGTGCTTAAGAGCATTAGAACTTTTTCTGTAAGTGATGGCAGAGTTAACTCATTTTACCTTCAAAAATAAAGAAATTAATCTCCACATGCTTTTAATATGAGCCAAAACTGCTGCATTAAAACGAATTCTTTTTATACACCCTAGAGATTGGTAATATTTTTCATTAAGTAAGTATGGACTTTTTTGTGCTGAGACAACAATAACTTGAAGAATTGTTGAAATATTGCTTTTCCTGCCTGCCAAGTTGTTTAGCTGTATATCAGTAGTTTGTGTCAGAATAGATTCAGATTAAAGTTTGACTATTAGTGGGAGAGAATTCTTCCAAGTGCAATTATGTTCAAGCATATTTCCATGTAAATTTTGTTCCATAGTTACATCAGATGTAAATATGAATTTACTGTAGTTACAGAATAAGTTTAAGTCAAATAAAGCGAATAAATATTTTAATGAATGAAATACTTTTAAAAATCAGTTCTTGTCACAGTCTTTTAGAAATATTTAAAAATGAAGAATCTATTCTCCAAATATTGGCCAGTTAATATTTTTCATCCTTTTTCTTCAGTGTTGAAAAGTTTTGATAAATGTTGTACGAGAAATAGAAGAAAACTTGATTCAGTGGGCAGGACATGGGAAATCCAATTGAAATGGTACTGCTTTTTAATATGCTTTGGTATTCACCTCCAGTAGAGTATCATTTACACCTGTCAATCTTTTGTAATGTCAAGCAAAACATGGTACAGTTCCCAAGGGCACTGGAATTAATAAGTCTTTTGCTACATCACTGACTTCTCTGCTTCGCCACTTAATTTTCTCCAATAGCTCACTCACTGAATCTCTGAGGGCAGTTTCTTTTTCCAGAAAAAAAGGATGTGACACATTTTTATTCAAGAATGCTTTTGGTCTTCTCACATGGACAGGAAAGTGATGTGAAATTTTTTTTATATATATAATTGAATTAGGCAGAGCATTGAATCAGTAGCACAAACTCTGGAAACATCATGAAGGTAAGAATGAAGGTGTTGGACAAACATGGTTGGATACGACCGATATAACTAAGAGACTGCTCAGAAGACTAAAATGTATGATGTAATTTTTTTACCAACGAGTCATCAGTTTTAAGCAAAAAGTCCTAAGGAAAAACAAGTGTGCAAATGCTGACTTTGCTAATAATCTGTTTCCTAGTGGGCTCCAGTGTTTGTGATCCATTTGCTTCTAGAGTTTATTCCTAAAGAGTATTTTAGAAAAGCTTACTTGTGTAGAACAGCCTAGAAATTTCCTGAAATTATTCTGGGAACAAATCCAGATAGTGTAAACTGTGGGACATATTTTTGTATATGGATATTGAAAAGAACCATTGCCTATGGCAGTGTGTTCCCAAGATATTGAATATATATCCCTGGAGGAGTGGAGGGAAATCTTGTCAGTGATGCATCACAGTTTAAGCAAATTTTGTCAGGAAGCACAGCACAACTACAGCAATAATATTTTTTTACATTACCCTTCAAATGTTATGAGCACATCTCCATCTAAAAGCAACAGCATATGGTTTCAGTAAAGTGTGATGGGCCTAGCAGTCCTCATGTAGGAGAACATGCTTTATGCATGTGTACTTACATAGGAGAGCAAGTGATGCTCACTTTTCTTTCTTTGATTACACTGGTGGGGGGGGCAGGGTATGCATTAAGGTATTAGTCTTAACAGTAAACTTCTTCTGTGATCGTTTCTAAATAGAGATCTAGAGATCTAGGTTTTGTCTGCTAAGAGAAGGATGAGCTCCCTGAACAAAACAGAACAAGTAGGGGAAAGATTTAGAAGGTTTTTGTGTTCATGCACGGCAAGAGGTTTTGCATGTGCTGAGTGCAGGTGTGCTCTACACCATGTATTTGCTGCTGTGGATGACCAGTGCCTATGCACTTCTTTCTAGGGGCTGCTTGTTCTGCTCTCTAGAGAGGCTGTGGTTTCCTGTTGAGCCTCTGCCTTTGCCAAAACCCTGTTTTGTCTTGATGCCAAATGCAGCAGTAGGTGGAATGGGAGAGACTCTGCACACGGATGGCCATTCCTGAAGTGCATGTGTTACATCAAGTACTGCTCATCGGGTAAGGGTTATCCCTAAGGCTTGCTGATATTTAAGTAAAAGTATAACCGACTTGAAAATTTTTGTCCTCTGTGTTCCTCCAAGAAAAACTTGTGAAGTGCAATAAATTAGCAGTTATTACAAAACTGTGTTGGTGTTTCTGTACTAGACCTTTCAGGAGCTAGATTCTCAGCAATGTTTCCAAGCTTCAGTTCTGATCAAAAAGACTTGTTTTACTTTAAGAGACAAAATTTAATTGGTGGGCAAAACTTGCCAAAATCTAGTTTATTACAGTTGTATGCCTCTGCTCAGGATTGCTTTCGGGGAATGAAGGCAGGGCAGGACGTAGCTTCTAGGAAATTTTGTGCCTCTTAGGAGTTTTGATATTATTTAACTTGGGCAATAAAATGCAAATCAGTTTACAAGGGAAACATAATTCATATGAAACAGTGCCCAGCTGTCTTGGAAGTTTTAGGGAGACTTCTCAGGGACTGAAATGGAGTTGGATACGCTGCTCTGAAGATACTGTTATCAATGTCGTTGCTAAAGAACACGCAGACTGTGGCACTGATCCTGTGCTGTTTGTGTGCTCTGAAGTTGCTCTGAAATAGTAAAAACTCCAGTTTTTTCCTAACATTTTACTCAGGTCACACATTTGGGAGAAATACATTTGGTGAATGTCATCATGCACTTAATATATATTTTTCTCTAGAGGGTTTGGGGCTTTGTTTTAAAGGCTGCTTTTAACTATGCTGTATGCTTAACTATAGTATTATAAATTTCCATTTTTCTACCTGAAATTTTCATAATGTTTTGAGGACATTTTTCTATTTTTTGAGAAATTTCCAAGTTTTCCAATTTCAGTTGCACTAGTACAAGGGATAAATGTCTTGTTTAATACATTACATTTTTTCTTCAGGTGTGTATAGGAAAGATTTGGAAAAGGATTATTTATTGCTGGAGCTTTAAACTGGCAGCCCATTGTGGAACCTTTTGAGATGGGCTTCGCTGGCTTTAGAGAATTTAAAACAGTAGAAATAGTAAGATACTAAGATAGCATTGTTAAAACTTGGAGCTACCTCTTTTGCCTCCTATGAGCATGATCTGGTAAAACCTTAGTGAAAACGCCCAGATGGACAGATTTTCTTGCATACAACAGCCTTTCTATCATATGTAGTAATTTCTGAGATCATGTGTGAGTCAGTTTTTAACCTGGCTCACTAAAGAAGCAAGGCTTCTGCTGTCATGCCACAGAGACCCCTTCTCATCCCTTTGTAACCTGCAGACCAAATCAGTTTAAAAGTATGGTGGAGATACCAGAAGGCAAAAACTTCTGCATAACTCCAGGGACTAAAGACAACCCCTGAACTTATTTGTTCATCTGCCAGAGAATGAGAGACTTGATTTTCATCAAGATTTCCTGGCAGCCAAGCAGAGCTACACTTACATCAGATCATCAGGCATGTAACTAGTGGCAAAAATGTAGAGCAACACAAGAGTCTCATGTCCAACAGAAAACAAAGACAAGTAGATAGGGAGGACTTGAAGATATGATTGCAAAATGTGTGTGTTATGGGGCAGGAGGGGCTGTTGATGTTCAACCCTGAGACACAAAGACAAAAATCATCTTTTCCTGTTCAAGAAATATTTGATTGCAGCTCTAATGTATCTAGAGTTGAAAATATGCCCCTCTACTCAGCCCTAGTGAGGCTGCATCTGGAGTATTGTGTCCAGACATGGAGGTCCTGGAGCTGGTCCAGCTGAGGACTACAAAGAGGATTAAGAATCTGGAGCTCTTATGAGGAAAGGCTTAAATACAGGGGCCTATTCAGCCTTGAGAAGAGGTGACTGCGATGTGACATCATAAATGTCTTCAAGTATCTGAAGGGAAGATGTCTGAGGATAGATCCAGGCTTTTCTCAGTGGAGCCAAGCAACAGGACAAGAAGCAATGGGCAGAAACTGATGTACAGGAAGTTCCACCTGAACATGAGGAAGTTATTTACTGTGCAGTGACCACATACTGAAACATATTGCCCTCTCTCCAACAGAGAGATTGTGGAGTCTCCCTCAAGAACCATCTGGACATAATCCTGTGCTGTGTGCTCTGGGATGACCCTGCTTGAGCAGGGAGGTTGTACCAGATGACTCACTGGGTTCCATTCCATTCTTACCCATTCTATGAATATATAGCCACACAAGGTAAAGAAATTTAACATCCAAGAGCATAGCACTGTTGGAAAATTACTGTCAGATTTGTGGACTTCTGTGCTGAGTCTCAGTCATCCTAAATGTATCTGAAATTATTAAAAAATTGAAATAGTAGAACTGTTAAAATGTTGAAAATCTTCAGGGAAAAATACATCCTCTAAAAAGACAAGGTACAACCATATGGTTGATGAAGCTTAAAATACCTTACTTGATCTTTCTGGCAACCAGCCTATAATCAGTCTGCAACAAGACCTTTCTATGTATCAGACTTTAGGAACTGCTGAACTCATGAGAAATATGAAAGTAGAAGTGAACTTGTTCATACTTCTTTTCCCATAGCGGTGAAGTAATGATCTAATACGTGACTGAGGGGAAAGGTATGGGCAGTGCTGCTTGAAATCACAACCCCAAGGGCCTTGCTCTTTTGGGTTTAGGTCAAGGCTATAGCAAAGGTGGTGTTTTCTGTTCCCTTAAAAGGATGTCTATGTTGCTAACGTAGGTCCTTGGAGGCATTATTAGTTACTCAGAGAAAATGCTTGTCCTCTGATTGGCAAAATATGTGTAGAAATCACAGCTGTTACTACAAATGAAATGAAAATGCACTCAATAGCTGTAAACTCTGAGCTTGGACACCAACTGTCTGGCTCTAGCTATTGCTATTCTGGAAATTCAAATTTATTTTCATCTATGTGTTGCTTTGTTTTGCCTAAGAATAAAAGAGTATAGATTTTGAAATATTGGACTGTTCATGGAGGTACAATATTTAATGATATCCCTTACAATATTTGAGCTGATTGACATAAATGTTGACATAAATGGAAGCAATATCTGATTGTCATAGAAAAGCCAATAGACTGGCTGCCTGCTTGAGAACAGAAACTCACGTGAAACCGCCCAAAGCAGAACGCTTTGCAGATAGTGGGGTTCCAGAGTTTACAATACACCTTGGTTGGCAGACTATAAAACACCAACAGGATGTCTTACAAGGTGTCTTCATATTTGCATGTGTGTTACTAGCTATTCTGTTTCTCCATAAATCATTGTACTTCTAAGGCTTGTGAACAGAACTGTTTAGGCAGCTCCTAAAACTGCAGGCTTGAAAATAAGGCATGATCCAACAGACTGCCTTATAAACAACAAGTCTTCTCAGTTCACTAAAATAAAATTCACTTTTCCAGGTTTTAATCATCAAAGTAGCTTGGAATACAATTCAGTGTACTTGGATTTTGGTTTCACTGCTCATAGCTCATATGTCATCCTATTTACATTAGTTATGCTGAAATTAAAAGAGAGTTGTAGGTTCTGGATCAAGATATTATCTGCCTCATTAATTGTAATGGAACTACTCACTGAACTAGTGTGAGCAAGACAGATTAGTGCACATTTAAATCCATGGGCTCAGGGATAATAATTGCATTGACAAAGAAAATAATACAAAGGAAAGTCCTGTTTCTGCAGATCTTTGTATCTGTTGCAAACAAGTAATAACTAACTTCAGGATATGTTAATTAAGAATTAAAATGATCCTGATGTATTTCAAGTCATGTAAAAAAGGGAATTGTCTCTTAAGCTGAGAGAAGGGAGTGCAAAAGTGAATTAATACAGGAATTACCTTTTTGCCCTGATCACGCTAGAAGTGTAATTCTGTGACCATACTTCTTTCATCATTTGATTGATCAACTTTTCTTTTAATGTTCCTTAGATTTGATTTTGCCACTGAAAGCAAACATATGAAATAGAAATGCAGTGTGACAAATACAAATTGATTATAAAAATCCCAACTGTTGATTTAGAAATTCACAGTCCTCCTTGTAGAACAGCAGAAATATTTTGCATTGGAAGCACTTGCCAGTATTGCAGAAAGCCTTGCAGAGCTCAGAGGTAATGCACTAGATGTAGACTGTGGGAGCATCTTGTCTTCTAGAGAATTCCAGCTGTTTAGTACAAGGCTTAGAGCAGGTATCTTACAGAACCATCCTGAAGCACAATAGTAGAAAGAAGCATCTTTCAGATTTATTTTGCCTATAGTTTTAAAAGCCCTTTGTCTTTACTTGTCACACATGATCAGAGGTGGCATATTTCTTCTTTTCAGGCCAGTATATATCCTGGAATAGGCTAATCTTTTCCAAAGCCAAATTCAAACCTGCCCTCTCCTCAGTCATTGTAGGAATGTGACTTTGAACTTAGGGCAAATTGCAAAATATCTCTTGTGTGTTTCAAGTACAAAGTACAACTTACCTGTGGAGGTATGGAAGAACAGTCAGGTTTCACCCATTCCTTCTGAGTTTTAAGTGTTCTAATCACCTTGGCCAGTAATAAGGTTGTTGACACCATCATCCTGGTGGGTTTTAGCAACAAAAGAACACCAAATGACTGAATTTCAATGAAACCTCAGGACATAAGCTTGGGAAGTCGTGGCCATCTCTGAATCCCTGTTTAATGCGTCACGGCATTCTGAGTTTGACACCGTAAGTGTAACTTCTCTCAAAAGAGAGATTTTTAGACATGCCTTTTCTGATGATACCATTGAGCAAGGAGGAGAAAAAATTCACTGCAGATGTATTGGTGTTAAAGCAACTTTAGCTGTAACTTTGAGAATTTTTTCAGTGGGAAAAAAAGTCAAGTGACTGATTAGCTGCCCCCATTGACTAATCTGTCAGATCTTTCTGCCTGCCAATCAGAATTTTTCCTTTAAAATGGAGGAAGTAGTTCTTAGGAGCTTAGTTTTGGAATTATTGATGTCACAGAATGGTAACCAAATAATTAGTAGGTTGAGTAACTTGATTTGCTGATGTGTAGAGAATGCATGTAAAAATTGCTTTAATCATAACTGGGTTACTAAAAATATGTGGAATATGTGGCTGAAATGGCAGCTTTTAATACTGTTTGCAAGTAAAATAATCTCATTTTCCCCATTGTTTTCATCTAGATTTCATTTTACAGTGTTTTCCAGAAGAGGCATCAATAATCATTCCAGTTTTTCTGCTATCATCCGTATGTCCCCTGTGGCTTGGTACTGCAGATCTCGATTATTGAATGTTCCTCATGTCAGTACATCTGTGCAGGATTGTAACTGGAAAGAGGAAAATCTGTGATGCTGCTGTGAGTTGCTCCTAAAGGAAGAGTTGCAAACCAGTTCTCTGTGGTCTTAGACTACAAGTCCCATAATGCAGTCTGCCAAATGTGCATTGCAAAATTGCAAACTTTGGTGAATTTTCATCATCTGCACTGAAAAACGAAATCTTTCTAGTGGTCCTGTAGGCAGTGTGGATTGGAAGATTCATTACAATGTACTGTAACTATGTCCCCATATTCCCTAAATTTTTTTTAGGAGGGTATTAAACATTGTTGTCGGAAGTCTGGCACGGTTCAGGAGCTGGATTTCTTCTGTTGCCCATGGACCAGCTGATAGGTGCTGTTGGGGGCTGCCAGGAGGGCAGCAAGTCCCTTGCTGTGTGTACAGAATCCCGCTGGCCCTGGTGCCCGGCCCACGCAGGCGGCCACGGCAGAAGTGAGCCTGTACGGGGGCGCAGGTGGAGCCCTCCTCTCGCCTTCTCTGTGACACCTTCTGTGTTTGCACACAACCTTCTGTCGAGCTTCAAAATCAAACCAACTTTTTGGAATTCAGAGCTTGCTCAACCCAGAAAGATAGGGCTCCAATAACTCATGAAACCTCTTTTAAACCTTGACCATGTTCCCATCAATGGGAAGGTTTGAAGGTTGGAGGTTACCACTGACTTGACCAGGATTAGACTTTTGCGTTGTAGATCATTGCTTGGTTTATAATTAAATTTCCAATTCTTTTTAAAGATGCTGAAAATGTGTGGTGTCCATTGACTTCCTGTAGACTCTCAATAGGATATTCACATTTCAAAAGAGAAACTTTTTTATCTGTTTACTTCTGATAAGGATTTAAGAGCAATTTTAGACTTTTAAATTTGATATTTTAGCTACTCCATTAATTTAAGTAAAGCAATACTACCTGTTCTACCTGTAGCTACTGCTAAGCTGAGCACACAGAAACCCCACACCCTTGCACTGCAATCTAGCAATTTGCTGAAAGTGCAAATGTTCTCACTTGCTTTACCAGTGAGCTACTGGCAGGGATTTCCTTTATTTTGCTGTATTATTCCCTGCTTTCTCTTTTTGCTCTCGCTATTAATAAAAAGCTCAGTATAAAAATAAAATGGTGAAAATCAGAACTGATGTGTGACTATGACATTCAAGGGCTTTTTTTTTTTTTGCCTTTCTTTTTAAGGAGATGTAATATTTGCTGAATGTAAGCAGTATGTATGGCTCTGTGGGTGTGCATACCAGTGCACGTTTCTGAGTCTTTTTGCAATAAGCTACATGATCATACTTTAGCTTTTTTGATCCCAGAATCTTAACACCACCTTCCAGCCAGTGACCCTATAATGAATGTTGCATTTACATTACCAAATCTCATCACCATATGTCCGTGAGTGCTGTGGGGCTCAGATCAGTTGAGGACTGCTGTAATTGGGTCTGTGAAATAAAATACAACTTCTTTTCTTAGGTGAGGTATTTCTGCAAAGATTATGTTTAACAATATGGATGCCAAGGAGAAACTAATTTGAACTGGGTTTTTCATAAGGAAAATAGTTTGTTAAATACTGACAGAGAGACTAAGTAAACTGCCTGAGGTTTATTTTGTAAACGTACATACAACAAAGACAGGAAAATAGCTGTACAAGTTAAGAGATTGTTACTAATTGTCAGGGTACATTTTTTCAGTAAAGATATCCATGTGCTTTGAGGAGATGGTAAAGATTGTTTTTTTCCTCAGAATGATTAATGACAAAGGGCATTGAACCAGACACCCAGGCTGAATTTAAGGATGACTCATTCAGACATAAATACCAAGTAAATCCAATTATTTTCATTGCACTTCTCTGAAATGATGTTTTAGTATAAAGCTCAACTGGGACAGATTTTTTGACTAGCATACACAGTGTGATTTTTAATGTCTTATGGGTTTCCTTTCTGATTTAGTGATATTGTTTACATATCCTAAGATGACTTAGTGAAGGAGATTTAAATTTAAAAACAGTTTCATACCTTTCTAAATTTCTGCATGTTCCATATACTTCTATATTTGCTCACCTGAAGAGAGATATAACAAAGAACCATTTTTGTATATAGTTCATCAATTGTACTGAAAATACTTAATTATCCACTGTAAAAAAAAAGCTTTTACTACAGAGTAATTTATTATTTATTCACAAAAAAATTTGACAAATGAAGTTTGAAAGGTTTCAGAGGGTGACATTTCCACCATCATGTTTGGAAATAATAATAATTGATAATCAAAGAGAAACATCAGTGTGAACTTTTTCCTTGATTCACAGCCTACTTTCAATGTGCCCCTTTTATTTTAAACTGTATAAAGAAAGAAATTACTTGATTCTAGTGCTCTTTTGTTCGTCTATCCATTCATGTGCTTGTCTAACAGTCTCTAATAATTTCTGAACTGGCAGCCAATTTTAACCAAATTTGACTGAGGATTAGAGGTCTCAAAACTATTAAGGTCTTACACACTTCATGAAAATTGATAGTAAAGGAGAGAGATACAAGTCAGTGCCCCACTGAGCAAAGCTCACTCACAGCTTGCCACAGGGAATCCTTCACTGATTGCAAGTTCATGCTGGTAAAGTTAAACAAATATATATATACTGGCTACATCAAGCCTTAATTTTGTAGTGAACAACTGTATTGGGTTTTAAAGATTTTGTAACAAAAGTTTTTCTTGTGCTTTTTGCATTTGGCCCTCCCTTGACTTTTCATCTTGGCAATTGAATTTTTGCTTCTTCAGCAGGAAGCTGCAAACGGCTTTTTAAAAGTGCACTTGAATCAATGCCTACTGAATTTCAGACACTTTCAGAGTAGCAGCCTGTATGTCAAGCTCACAGTTCACGTGTTACTAGCAGCTCATATTCTGTGAGTCGTTACAAGGAATCCTGAGAAGTTATGGCTTGGTCCACTTCCATTTTAGATTGATCATTAAAACTTTTTTTGGATGACTGATATGATTTGTTTCAGAGAGATTCATGAAATCCCTTCTGGTAATGTGATAGAGTAATTAAGGTTTGTTACTAGGATAAAATGTGTTGCTTTGGATATTTTCAACATAATTTAATTTCCTTTCTTGCCAAAAACCACTCTTATTTTCACAGCATCTGCCACTTTTAATCCATAAAAGTGCCTAGCAATGTAGCTTGGAGTACATCCTTACTCAGGCTGAAGTTCCACTCATTTATGATTAAAACTTTATTGTTAATTATAATGGTTTTAATCTAGATTAGTCCTCATTGGGAATACAGACATAAATATTTGATTTAATCTCTTTTCTAGACCATTTATTCTGTTGAAGTTGAAATATCTAAGAGGTCACACAAAAGGTGCCAGTTGAACTTGATGGGTGCAAGGTTCCTATGTGCCATGGGAATGCAGTATTTCTCACCCTGTTCACAGGCTTCCCAGCTGGTACCCTTGTACCACAGGTGCAAATTTATTGCCACCTGGCACCAGAATTACTGTCCTGCCATCTTGCTTGGCTTGCTAGACTTTCACCTCTCCATAGGAGACCTATACAGGAGTTCCTCTTTATAGTCTTCCAGGTCAGGGGGCTAGAGAAATAGTCCATTGACAATTCTCTCTGTTGCTTCTCTGGGAAGCTGTGCTACCATTCTGGAAGTGACTCCACTGTCTGTTCTTTGCACTGGTGCACTTGGTGATACAACCACCAAATACTTTTCGCTTCTCTCCACTGACATCCCAGATCCAAGAAGGGCATACTCTGTCAAGCTCTCCTCAGTTAACTCCTCAGGTATCCAGGAGTTTCCTGTAAAGAAATTAAAATTGACCCAGTACATTTATGCTGTTAAATGTGTCTGCTGAAGACTGTGATGCCTGGCCCACAGACCATCTGGTGCAGGCTGGTAACATCCATGTTTTACAGGGCTACTGTCCTCTGAAATAGACTGGTCACATTCATAGTGTATGAGTTTTCTGAGCTTCACAGGGTGGCCTTAGAAATTAGTATTTTTATGTGTTTTTCCAATCAAAGTGTAGCATGTGGGTTGTGTTTCGGTCTTCTAGAGTGCAAATTTAATTATATGAATCTTAAGGTTTATGCTGCAGGTTGTGGGGTATGACAGAAAGGAATGTGGGTTTATTTGCACTGAGCAGGACCCACAGATGTAGGCTGGTCCATGCTGTCTTTTGGGAAGAGCTGCTAGTGAGCTATCCACAGAGCTGCCTTTGTGCTTTGATGTGAACAGGGCTAGCTAATTTCCTTCAAAGGAAAACTGGAGAGTAAGTTGCCAGGTGACCTCTGCCTGGGAGATTGTCAAGAAACTAAGCACAGTGTGGATGTGTCCACTGAGGTCCTGGTTCATCTGCTGAAAGATATTATGTCATACTGGAGTATTGCAGGATACAAACCAGAATACCCAGCTCCTACAGCAGTTTTCTGGAGCTGTTAGTGCTTCCAGTTTAAATCACCAGGTTTCACCAGGTCTGGAAATTATGACCTTTGCTGTTTTCATGGCCTTGATCATGAGCCTACCCACAATGAAAATGAGGCTTAGGGTAGCACAAGAAACTTAAAGAACATTTTCCTTAGCTTGATATAACTTTTTAATGATATTACTTTGCTTTATAATCATCACTTTGGGTCATTTCACACTTCTTCCAATTTTGCAATTTATAATATTGTACTGAAAAACCTTCACTACTGATTTAAAACAAAGCTCAGTTCATGTTTCTCACCATTGTTGAATGAAATTATTGTTTTGGTTGGTAAAAATAGGATTAATTTGGTATTTGGATGCTTCTGGATACTAAAATGTTTTCTATCATCTCCAAGTACAGGACTCCTGACTAAGCATCATACCAGGCTCTGAGTCATAAAGGACTATAAGTAATGTCTGAATTCGTATGCCCTTCCTTGGAAGCATTTCCAAAATTGTCTTGCAGCTTTCTCAGCTGTAGGGGCATTAATCTGTCCTTGCCGTAGGAGTAGTGAGAACTGGGTGCTTTTTCTAGGGCTTGTTCTTTTACTTTGAGAAGAATGCAGAAGGCATAGTTTATGTGCTTAAGTTGTCTTTCCTCTCCTTCACAATATGTGCCAGTGTTGATATTTCAGTGCAAATAAGGATTGCACTTGAAAACAACACTCCCAATTGTCCCTACTGACTTTTCTTTGCTTTTTGTTGTAGGATGGTTTTGGCATGTATGTGCTAGATTCCTTTGGGAGAAACTAAATTGGAGTATAGACTCCCAGAGCTCATCTAATGGACTCCAGCCACAATAAGGCATTTAGTCTGTGGGGCCAATCTAGAATTAGTCTGGAAGTCTGTAAAACAACCCCCAAGAAAAAAGCAAGAAAAAAATCCTTTAAATGTGAGAGTACTGTACATTTCAGGTGCTCTACACTGAGTATTCTGCTCTACCAATGCTGTCCTCTTGGTCTTCCGTGGATGTGGAAACCATGGCACTCAGTGCAGATGTCATGGGCTTTTGAAGTGAATGTCTTGGAGTTATGAGAAAAGCGTCCTGATTCTTACAGAACAAGAACGTGTGGGCACTGTACTGTCTTGTGTTAAATATCCACTACAGCACTGAACTTTGTCTAGACATACAGTTGCATGTCTTCATAACTTCATAACTAATTAACTTCATAACTAATTAAAGTGCTCCTAATTAAAATCCTCTTTGTACAGGGGAGGATGGCAAAAGCAGAGTGGTTTTCAGATGTATATTAGTTTGTTTTTACACTGATTTTACCTTTGTTTCAGAGGTTATTTGTTATTCTAGAGTTGCACTGTTTTAACAATGGAAAGATTAAGGGCCATGACTTGCTGTCCCTATTTTATTTATGTGCTCAAAAATACCTTGGAGGTTATTCAAATAAATGCACTCCATTCCATTTACTTGACTGTCTGATGGCTTAATCATGCTAATAAATGTGAGGATATTTATTTGACTGTCTGTCATGGTGTTTCTTTGACTGCACAGTAAAGCATATTTTCTTTTTCCCCAAAGAAAAAAAATTAAATTAAATGCATAAAAACTCACTCCATGTTGTAAGGCAGCAGTTCAGATTTTAAACACACATAAGTCAAGACATTCAGAGTTATGACTCCCTAGAGCTTGTAGCCCAGCCATGTTGTACATGTGGTGTAGATTAAAACAGTGATTTCCTCTCCTTTCTGTACTCCTTTCTCTTCTGGGTCTTTTCCTATTTTTCTTTCAGCTCTTTCATGGTGTCTGTGCTGGAGATCCTCCATGGGATGGGCGATCCAGCAAAGGCCCTGGATGACAGGCATGGGAGCAAATCCCATGCATGCAAGACTGGTGCTGCTCGCAGCAGTAGAGGAGCACAGCAAGGAAAGGAGGGAGCCCAAGACCACTTCTGGGGAGGCCAGTGCCTCCCTTCTTGGAGATGATCCTGCCTCCACTTCGTACTCATCTCACACATGCTATTCTGTGCTGTCCATATTGCGAACAATTGCATATTGTCCATATTCTATTTTACAAACATTTTTCTCTTTTCCCAGGCAATTAGCAACAAGACAAGAGGAAACAGCCTCAAGCAGTGCCAGGGAAGATTCAGGCTGGACATCAGGAAGAATTTTTTCACAGAAGAGGCTGTCAAGCATTGGAATGGGCTGCACAAGAATGTGATAGAGTCACCATCCCTGGTGGTGTTCAAGAAACAACTGGTCATGGCACTGAGTGCTATGGTCGAGTTGACAAAGTGGTGACTGGTCAAAGGTTGGAATCACAGAATCACAGAATCACAGAATAGGCTGAGTTGGAAGGGAGGCACAGGGATCATCAAGTCTGACTCCCTGCACAGCACCATCCCCAAGAGTCACACCTTGTGCCCTAGAATATTGTCCAAACTTTCCTTGAACTTTGTCAGGCTCAGTGCTGTGACCACTTCCCTGGGGAGCTGTTCCAGTGTGCAACCACCCTATGGGTGAAGAACCTTTACCTGAAATCCAGCCTAAACCTCCCCTTACACAATTTCAGGCCATTCCCTACACAATTTCAGGCCATTCCCTCGGGTTCTGTCTTGGATCACCACAGAGAAGAGATCAGTGTCTGCCCCTCCTCTTCTCCTCACAAGGAAGTTGTAACTTAATGAGGTATCATCTCTTCTCCAGGTTGAACAGACCAAGTGACCTTAGATGCTACTCATAGAGCTTCCCCTCAAGGTCCTTCACCATCTTTGTCGCCCTCCTTTGGACACTTTCTGATAGTTTTCTATCTGTCTTTTCTTGTGGCACCCAAAACTGCCTCCAGCACTCGAGGTGAGGCTGCCCCAGGGCAGAGCAGAGCAGGACAATCCCCTCTCTTGCCTGGCTGTGATGCTGGGCCTGATGTCCCCAGGACATGCTTGGCCTTCCTGGTTGCCAGGGCACTGCTGACTCATGTTCAGCTTGCTATCAACCAAGACCCTCAGATCCTTTCTTTTCTTATGTTTTTTTTCTTCTTCTTTTTTCTTTTATTTTTTTTTTCTCCCTCCAACAAATGTGCACTTGTCTTGAATCTCTTCCTCAATGTGCTTGATTCATGGTCTGGGTGGTCTGGGTTACAGAGCAGTGGCAGGGAGGGGGAAGCAGTAACTTAAGAACAAACCTATAGGTCCGCATTTTGTGAATGTCACAGATATTCTGTGAATAAGAGAACCAGACAATGTGATAACATTTCTCTAGAGCCATATGTAGTCTATCTTGACAGACAATGAAGGATGGATGCTTCTCAGCATTCATATTGATAAAAATTATCTGAAAAGAGTATGTGAGTTCCCACACAATACTTATTTTCTGTATCTTACTCTTCTTCTGTATTACTTTTTTTATTCTGTATTCCTACATAACCTGAATATTATATACTCTTTTATGTGGTTACTGTTTCTTTGCTGGTCTCATAACATAAATAACTTGCAGTGTTTTCTGACTTGGCATAGTAAAACTCCCAAATTTCCTCAACAGTATAAATTTCTGGAGACCAATAGGTGTAAATTGCCCTGAAGAGAATGCTGGTTAGTTTGCACTCCTCTAGTCCAAATCCTGTAATGGAAGAGCTCATCTGCCCAACTGCTTTCTTTTTTACAAGTGCAGTCCCTGGATTTTCCAAAGAAAAATACAAGTATTTGAGACTGTCATTATTAGTAGTTCCTGCTTTTTCAATTCTATAAACACTGAGATAATTAAAATATTATTCTAAATCCTTTTGAAATAATAGTTTTGGTTTAGTTATTGTGTGTTAAGCACTTATTGTAGTAAAAATAAACACATTTCTATTTCAACTTATACAAGCAGGATATTATTTCCAAGGTCCTCAGGGCAGGGATTGTACTTTTCCTTGTATCTGCAAATTATTTATTGGAAGAGGGGCCCTATCCTCCTTACGGCTTCAGCATTAATACTAAGTGATGATCTTCATATGGAAAATATTGAATCTGAATACACAGAATTTTGTAAATACCAGCAACCTATTGTACAATCATGACAGCACTTTTCTTTCTCAGCTGCTCGTATTTCTCTCCTTGGTTTTTCTCTTTGTTTAACTAACTGGAGGAGAACAAAGCAGAAAAGCAAGAGCCTAAAGTTAATATCTGAAATGCAGTTGCTTGGAAAGATCTTTTTCTGGTTTTCTATGAGGTGGCTAAAGGATTTATGTCCCAGTATGTTGAGCGTGATGAGTACATGCCCTGCTGACTTAAGGAGGAATTCTGTCTCAGTCTAAGTCTTCCCTCTGCTTCACAGACCAGCCTCCCCAGTGTGCCTGTGGTGATCCCCACCTTCCCCTGGGCGCGACGTTCCATGCTGTGGGACTGCCGTGCTCGAGCAGAGCTGTGCTCTGGCTGCTCGCTCAGGGGCCAGCCATGGCTGGCTCTGGGGTTGGTACAGCTCCTTCTTGTGCTGCAGGTCACTGGGCTCCGTTTCACCTCCTTTCCAAAGATGGCTCTTTCCTCAGGCACTTCAGAAAAGCTCCCCCAGACACAAAGTCCATATCGTGCTGCTTCTCACAGTGATCGTGTGACAGTACCAGAACAGACTGGCTACTCGTTAGGAGCTCCAGTCCAACAGGAACTGGGGAGGTAAGCTGGGGTTCCTGTGCTGTAGCTCTCTGCACACAGGCACCTCATGATGGTGCTGTGCTAGGAACTTTCCCGGTGACCTCTGCCTGTTCCTGCAGGTTGATCGCTTCATCCTTCCCAAAATTCTTGCTTCCTTGGTAAATGGAGCTGAAATCTGAGGAAAGTTGAAGAAGTCCAAGAAATAAAAGCAGATGCAAAGGAATTGGTTTGGATATGTGGTTTTAGTCAGTGTTGCCAGTTCAGTTTCTATTTTACAACACGCTTTAACACAGGATAAATGTATTTTTAGAAAAAGAAAATACATGCTAGTACAAAAGAAAGTATTCCAAGAATCAATAGGAATTATACTACCATTTTTTCCTTGGTCTGAAGAAAGAAATAAACTAAACTGATTCAGGCCTGGTTTTGATAATGTAAGAGAAGAAATTTAGGGCAATCACAAAATGGGAGAAAGTAACAGACATGAAAAAGTATTGGATGGAGCAGCAGGCATTGCCAGCACTATACTATAATTGAGTATACTAGGTTATTTGGTTTGTTTTTAATGAAATGCTGTAAAAAACAGTACCTTTTGTCCCTGGTTAAATATTTACAGATTATGTTTGGAAGCTGCTATCATAGTTAAATTAAAAGATCCTACTATTTTGTATCTCATATGTTTGCATAAACCATATCAGTTCACTTTTAATAAGATTTGCTATCAAGAGAACCACAAACTGTTTAAATTCTTAACATCTGCAGCTTTGTCAGGTTTTCAGGGGTTACATGTCTGAGTAGACTTGTTTAACTCAAATAAGGAATTATGGAATGGAAACAATTAAATTTCTTCCATATTTTCATTTCAGTGATAGGCTTCCAGTCCAGCTTTACAATATGGTATTTCTTTGCATACAGCCAAAACAAGAAATTCCACGGAACAGAAAATTTGCTGTTTTTCTTATCGCCACAAGCATATGATATCTGCCATCAGCACCTGGGAAAGCTTCCATTAAAATAAATATCAGAGAAATAAATATTTCAAAATACTTTTAAACTAAAAGAGGTGTATGTTGCATGAGCACACACCAGTGTAACTTGGGATTTTATTAATTTTCATTTTTTTAATTCACTGTGGTAAGCCTGCCTTAGATTGTTTGTTTAAATATGTTCACATATTTACATGAAACTGCTCCACTTATGCACAACATGCCTGCCATTAAAAGTTACATGTTGGATTCGTACTGGCTTATGAAAGACAAAATAAAAGCAAACGTTTCAACCTGCAAATTGTTGTCAATGATGCATTTTAAAAGGGCTCCCACGGACTGTTTCTTTATTGAAGGAAAATTATATTCTCTGAACTATTATAAAATGGGAGGATATTATAAATGTGAGAGTGCTGTCCCACAGCAAGGATCTAGCTGGCAACTTAGGCTATTTTCAAAAGCAGTAAAAGACTTGCAAGAAAAATTACTTATTAGTTCACCATGTCCTTTCAGCTTCTAAGGAAAAATTCTCCAATACAATGTATTGTCCTCTTTTTAATAACCCATAGGATATGGTCCTCTATAGTTTCTTGATGAAGTCTACTCTTATGCACATCTAGTTACTACAGTCTTTTGTAAGTCTATAAATCCTCCTAAGAGAATCCCTCTTTTCTGTTACATGCTCTTGTAGTGCCCTTCACAACTTTTCCCAGTGGGAGAGATTCTGAGTGCTTGCCACTGTCATGACACAAGAAGAATTTACTCTGCTCTAATTTGCTAAGAGGAACTAGTCCTTTGTAGGCTGCGTAGGATCCAGCTGGAACCAGTTAAACTTTTTTAAAGCTTCATTTTTACACCCAGATCAGATCAGCTAGGGAAAGGGGAATGTTTGCTCTCTTTTTCATCTCATTAGCACAGGGTAACATATTTGAAATGTATCAGACGAAGCAAGAATATTTTATCTAACTATCAAGCTTTTGTCTATTACAGCTTTATCCTAATCATCATCCTTCTATCTGTCAGCCTCTATGGAAAAAATGCACTATCCATTGTCTTGATCCACTTGAGAGAACTACACTGCCTGAGCATGGAAGAGAGAGATTTGATTTGGGGCAAGTTGTCAATATTTTTAATACTGCCATGTTGTTACTATGTGTTGTAAAAATACACATTTCCAGAGTCAGTCAGCTCTTGTACATGGGATTTACAGCAATGTGTGGAATGGCAGAAATGTATTCCTGTGCACACGTGTCTTGCACATTGAATGGCTGACTTGGACATCCATTTTAAAATTAATTCCTTCCAGTACATCCCTCCAGCTGTCCTTGTCCTACAGAGCTAGTCTAAAAGATAGAATATAGGACTATTGGTTATGAAGTAATGCCTATGACTAATCTGTAAGATAATGTAATTCAGAGGTTGTAAGTGATTTCCAGATTACCAGAGGAGCCACCACACCTGGTCAGACTACAAACATGTCCAGTCTATTTATTCATTACCTTCAACACCTATTGTCTTAGAATTAATGTGAACACCCATCTCAGCCTTTACAGAGTCATGGAATCACCTGGGTGGGAAAGGATCTTAAAGACCATGTAGTTCCACCTCCTTCTGTGGGTATGGATGTCTTTCACTAAACCAGATTTCTCAGAGCTCCATCCAGCCTGGTCTTGAATGATTCCAGGGACAGGCCATACACAGCTTCTCTGAGCCACCTGTTCCAGTGCCTCATCACCATCACAGTGGAGACTTTTGACTTTTTTCCTCATATCTAATCTAAACATACTCTCCTTCAATTTGAAGCCATTCCCCTTGTCCTATCCCTACATGCTCTTGTAAAAACTCTCTCCAACCTTCTTGTAGGCTCCCTTTAGGTACTGGAAGGCTTCAAGTAAGTCATCCCAAAGCTTTCTCTTTTCCAGGCTGAACAAGCCAAATTTTCTCAGCCTTTCCTCATAGGAGAGACATTCCATCCCTCTGATCAACTTGGTGGCCTCCTCTGGACTCGCTCTGACAGGTCCATGTCTTTCTTATGTTGAGGTGACAGAACTGGATGCAGTTCTATGGGTGAGTTCTCCATGTGGGAGGACAGAGTAGAGGAGCAGAATCCCCTCCCTTGCCCTGCTGGCCACACTGCTTTTGATGCAGCCCAACAGCAGAGGCTATGCTTGGCTTTCAGGGCTATGAGTGCAGGTGGCCGGGTCATGTCCAGCCTCTCATCCACCAGCACCCCCAGGTCCTTCTCAGCAGGGCTGCTCTCTGTCTGTTCATCCCTCACTCTGGATTGACACCAGGGGTTGCCCCAACCCACCTGCATCACCAGCACCTGGTCTTGTTAAACCTCATGAGATCCCCATGGGCCACTTCTCAAACTTAGGTGCCTCTGGATGGATCCCACCCTTCAGGTGTGTCACCCACAACATTCAGTTTGGTGTCATCTGCAAATTTGCTGAGGATGTACGCAATCCTTTATGTCATTAATGAAGATATTTAATCACATTCATTCTAATACTGAGCCCTGAAGGACACCATTTGTCACTTGAGTCCATTGAGACTCCAAGACATTGACCACTGCCCTCCGGATGTGACTGTCCAACAACTTACTTATCTAACAGTTCACTCATCAAATCCATCTCTCTCCAGTTTAGCAAGAAGGATGTCCAGGGGGTCTGTATCAAAGGCTTTACAGAAATCCAGATTAATGCCTTGTGGGTGGCATAAAAATTTAGGAATCATCAAAATACAAGGGCAGCTGTCTATCTGGTTTTTCACTGGTTTGAAAACTACTGATGATCCTAAAATAAGTTAAGGTCTGCTCAGTAACCTCAGACAGTAGGAGGTTATTATTCTGTATGCTTGAGAACATGCCAGTTTGGGCATTTTTTGGAAGGTGGAGAAACTCAAAAGGTCTCATCCCTTTGTCCCTGCTGTTGAACCTGACAGGCATGACCCAGCACTAGGAAACAGCTGGAGGGCTGTAGGGTTTGGTTGCTCCTCTGCTTTGGCCTGGAAACACACAGAGGCACATCCTCCTTCAAGCTGTGAAGTGAGAGTTTTGCTCCAGAGGGAAACACTTCTGAATTAAAACATACTTGTTCCCACCTGTACAAAATAATTTTTTTTTTTTCCAAGCGAGCTTATTCTGTCCCCTTGGGTAATTCTCTGTCAATCCTCCTTTGTGCCAAGTGGAGGAGGGCAGAGATGAGATACAGTCTGCTAGCAGCAGAGCTGGAGAACATTGCCTGTGTAGCTGAAACAAAGAATGATCTCATCTCTGGAGACACTGGTTCAAAACTTGTATAATAGCAATGACTGTCATGTAGCCTTGATGTGAGGGACTTTGCCATCATCAAGAAAGGCTGTGGAGGAGCTGCTGCAGCCAATTGGGGGGACCCTCTGTGCAACCTCTGAAGCAGAAGACACACTGTCAGGGCATTAGGGCTTCTCCCAGTCCTCAGCAGCAAGTGAGAACAGGTTAAAAGACCTTTTTTTCCCATTTTTAGACTAAAATATTTTTCTGCTTGTTTTTCTCAGAGTTTCTACTGAAATTCAGCAGTTTGGGTGTCCTCAGGTGCCTCCTGCCAGCCACAAAGCTGCCTTGTGAGTGGAGCTGCACCTCAGGCTCCTTTGTTCCTTTGCTTCAGCATGATGGAGTGGGGTTTTGTAATGAAACCAGCCCTGGTGGATCAGAGGAACATTTGGCACATATTCCCTATTCTAAGTTTTCCACTCCTTTTGTCCACAATTAAGTGGTGATCAAAATCAAAGCTAATTTAGTAATGTTTAAGATAAGTTTCTCCAAATCCAGTTACAATTAAGGAGAGTTTTTTATTGATTTTGTTAATTTATATTGTTCTGGAGGAGTACCTTGCCAACAGCTCAGATCAAAGGGGCAGATAGGAGAATATAAATCTGCTATTTTTTCTGAAGTCTTGGTGAAGGAGGAGGCCAGTGTGTCTGTGTAGAGTATTTGAGCCTCTCACAGCACACAGTCCCTCTCTGTCCCTTCAAAGTAAATTTGCTTCCTGCCAGTCTTGCCTTAGGTTTCCAGGTGTAGGTGGGCTTGGGACTCAAAGCAACAGCAGAGGGGCCAAACCTTAAGATGATTGCTATTTTCTCCACTAACAGAACCCTTTATCAGGCCAAAATTCAGAGGAGGCATTTATCAACATGCATAATCATTAATTAGGAGGAATAGAGTTCAATAGTTGTGGTCCTTAATCAGATTATCTCTTACAGCTGTTCATTTCCCAGACTAATTACCAGATGTGGGAAGGAGTCTTTCTCTTTCTACATGCAACATAAAACTCACAAAAACTTTAGGGAGCTGAGAAGGAAGGTGCAGAAAAGCAGAGTTTCCCTCATTCTGCAGTAACATTAAGAGTCAGAGAAATTTGTAGCAGTCTTTTAACTATTTAACTTCAGGAGGAATTAAATTTCCAGGAAGTTGGGTTTGGGGCCGGGGCAGGGGTGGTGGAGCAGAAGTTTTAAATGAGGAAAATATCATAAGTAGTTGGTTATATATCAAAAAATACTTTTATTATATAATAATGAGTAATAGATTGAAATTTTTTTTAGCACATGTAGTACTATTATACATACATACTTGTAAGGCAAATTTCCTTTTTTTCAACTGAAAAAGCTGCCTTCACTTGGTTGTGTTTCAACCTTTCTTCTCCTTCATCTGTGTTCCCGTCTGACATACCTTCTGCCTATAGAATTTCCAGTTCTGTTCAGGGTTCTGCAATTATCAGGAGTTGATATTAGAAAAAAAATTATTATTACATTTTCAAGATTTAAGTGGTTTTTTTAGAAGACCTAAAGAAATTAGAAAGAGCTCCTAATAAAATTGCTAAGGTTTTTTTTTTGTTGTTGTTGTTGTTTGTTTGTTTCTCCAACAGATATGACCTGAAGAAATAGAAGTGATGCAATTCTGTAAATGAGGATTTTGTATATGATAGACATAGAAACAAGGTAAGGCTTTCAGCTCGCCAACCACTTTGAGTTATTCCTGTCAATCCACCTACCTAATCCATTAACATCTTTTCCTTGAATTTAAAACACTGGAAATTCAATTTAAGTTGCTGTGGCCAGACGCTTCTCATTACAAAAGAAATGGTCTTGAAGCAAAACCTTACCTCTGTATATGACTCTTCGGGATCCAGATCAGAACAGTTCATCTCGGCTCAGGAGGGACTCAGAACTGTCTTCTCGGTTTTCCTTCTTAACAGTGAAGTGGGGACTAGAGTTGGAGGTGAGCCTTTAGTGCAGCCCTGGATGCCAGCACACACACACTATGGTCTTGTTTTGATGGTTTGTTCTCAAGCCTTAATTGAGAGATGGCAGCACAGAACACGTATTGCTCTGAAGAAGGCTTTAATTGTACTACTGTCAGGAACTGGGTGTTCTTTGAAATGTCTCCCAGCCCTGAAAAAGTTAAGGTTTTCTTTCTTTCTTTGTCTTTTTTTTTTCCCCTGAGGATATTTCCCCCCTGATATCTGAAGAAAAAGTGATGATTACAATAAGAGAAATTTAAGAGGTTTTCCCTATCTAGGGTCAGTGGCGACATCCCCATAAATCATGGGTAACCCTAACAGAGTCTTAAAGAGGCTTAGTTGTCATACATAGGTACAACTGTTCCCATCATATTTATCTTTCACTCCACAGCTTATAGACACCAGATATCTGTCATCAACAATTATTAATCATCCATTTACCCTGCTGAGATATCTAATAAAGCATCAAACACAGAGTTTGAACACTAGAGAGAAGGAGAGAAAATGTAATCCAAATTTTCAAAAGTAAAGGGAAGAAAAATCTTATGTAACATCTGTGCACCACATGTTCATAAATTACTGCTGGCCTGTGAACACTTCTTCTCTCAGCTATATGTCATACAGATTTAATAGTTTGTCATTTAATGAAAACAACATTATTATGCACCATGTTTAAAAGAAGGTGTGATCAGCTCTCCAGCAGCACTGCTGCAGACTGCTTTCCACTGAGGATGAGGTGCTGTGCTTCAGCATCTCATGGTGCCTCAGTCTTTGTATGCAAAGCCTCTTCTTCCTGGCAAGACTGAGGGGAAGCACCTGAACTGCACCTCAGGAGGCAGGGCTGAAGTGTGATAACCTGTGACTCTCCAAGGAAATTAATCTTTTGTGCTTAGACCACCAAAAACTGCTGTTGGAATGTGGAAGCTTGCTCAGAAACACGTCTCTCCCAGAACACACCTTTCCATCAGCACTGCATTACAGAAGAGGGCTTTTTTAGCTTGAATGAAAAGAAATGAAGAAAATGTTACACACTCAAGGTATTCTACAAGTTTTTACCCAATGCTATATTGCAGGTGTTAATCTAAATATGTGTGCTTCCATCTGCTGAACTGAGACAAGCCAATGGTGTACAAAGGAACATGCAGATAACCAGGTTTGCTCCTGCCTTTTATTTCTGGTGAAATGTATCAGTCTCTGCATTAAATCTATGTGCATCATTAAATCCCAGCTCTTGGGCTGACTCTGCACATCTACAAGAAAAATCCAAGTATTGTGTCTTGTATATATTTATTCCAAGATGCAGAGGTTTAGATGCAGAACTAGAAACATAAGAGTGAGATAGAGAAACAAGTCTGATAAAAGGAAATCGTGCTTTTATGGTATCTTCCATTCTTAAAATTATCTTCTTCCCCACCAAAAACTTTGACATCTTAAAGAAGATGTAGTACTTAAAATATGCAAGAGTTTTCCCCACACAGATATGGTTAAGTAGCAATAAAGAATTTGGAGACAACAAGCATTCCAGGAGTAGTGTGCTAAGCACACTGAAAGTTTGACTCCTAACAGCCTAAATATCTAAACCTAATTTAGTTGTAATATAGAACTTCAGAATCATGTTCAAGAAAAATCTAGTTTTGAAACACTTCAGCTTGAGAAATTGCCATCATTTCTCTTTTTCTGCAGATGATTGTTCTGATTTAGTCAACTTTATATAAGATGTAAGAGGCTGCAAACCCAATTTAAAGCATTTCAGATTGTTATCCCAAAGAGAGCACAAAGGCATTGTCTTCCTCTGCTTAAGTCTTCATTTACCAAAGTGCTTAAGCACACGCTTATAGAATGATGTAAGTAGAAGTTGTGTCAAATTTGGTAGGCATTTTTGTTGCAGTTATCAAATCCTAGCAGGGGATTGATTTCTATGTAATCAAATTAGTTCGTTAAATCACAGCCTCATATTTCTCTTCTGCACTCCTGAGACAGCTACTGAATTTAACGAAAGGCCATTAACTGCAGCGCAGGGCAGGCAGTGCCTTGCTGGCACAAAGATGACTTTCCCAGCTGACTTCTCCAAAGGTTCTGAACCTGCCAGGGAATTTAACTGGATATTGCATGTGATGATTCTGTTGATGGAGGAGTGTGACAATGCATTTCGCATGGATAAGGTACTTTACATGGAAAATCCTGAGCAGAGCTTGTGTGGAACGTGGAGAGCTGCCTGTGAAAAGGAGCTCTGAGCGTCCTTTCAAGTACTGCCCACAGTGTAACTCCAGAGAAGTTCATTCCTCTTACTGCTGATGTGTCACAAGCTGGCATTGACCAAATGCAGATTGAAGTGCTTTGTGTGTGCAGCTGCAAGTCCAGCCAGGAGAACCTGCTGGCTCCTGGCATGTGCTGTGCTGGACAGTTTAGTGTGAGACTGAAAGACTGCAGATGCAATCGCAAGTCGTCAGATCAAAAAGTAGGGTGAGAGAAGCATTTAGTCTACTCTTTGAAAAGATAAAATGTTCCTCTGCAGCTATGGAAAAGAAAAGAGGATCAGATTAATACCTGAACACTTGTATACTAAGCTAAAATGCACAAAAAGAAAATCAATATTTCATCACACCTCTGTAAGATGAGACACGGAGATGAGTGAACGGCACTTAGGTCTCTGTAGCCCGATGGGGTGGAATCCAAGTTTCATCAAATGAAAGTTAGAGCTCCAATTTTCCAGCAGTGAAAAATTTTCCAGCATTTTGGAATCCCAGAATGGAATTTTTGAGCTGTCATTTTACTCCAAACAGGTTCAAATATTTTCATGGTGAGGGGAGAAATCATCTGCATTTCTGTATGTTTCACAAACCCCAGAAATTCTAGATTTTATAGTTTAAGAAAAAAGTTGTATGAAGGTGAAATACCTCCTTCAGTTTTATGCTACAATGATTTTAATTTTTATATATTGTATCCTTTTATAATATTTTGCAGTATGTAAAAGTGAATAAGGTAAGTTTGTGGGAATTCATGTTTCCAGATAAATAATAAAGGAGAAGTAGATGTTTCTGTCTCCTAATTCTGGGACTAATAGCTAAGCTTATTTCATGGTTACTACCTATGCAAGTGAGCAGACATTTTTCACAAAAATATTTTTTATTAAAATGTTGCTTCGGATTATACCAAAATACTTCTTTAAACTTCATTGTCATAAAAAGGATATTGAAGGTATTCTAAAATTTAATGTAAATTATGAACATAATTCTTGTATTGTACTATATTAATTTCAATTTTTCTAAAAGTTTTACTTTTGCTTTATTCATATAGTAATATGCATTAATATGCGTTATGCAAATGCAATATCCATATGTCCAGCTGTTTCATTGTCAAACACCAGGTCTTTTGGCTTAAAAAGCAAGTAAAAGGTATTTCAGTGAAACCTTTGTGAACTTGATGATGATATCTTTAAGGATTTTGAAAATGTAAAGCAGCTCTTCTGCTTTTAATAAGGCTTAATAAAATAATGTAAAGTAAAATGCAAAATAAAACCTCATAAAAATACTATCTGGAAATGACAGATTTCTTGCATGAAAACAACTGATTTGTAATTACAGATTTTTTTGATTTTTGTCCTATTGAGTTTTCCCAGATATGCTAGTGTCAGCAAAACAGCATTTACTTTTGTATGAGTGTCAATAGATTAATTCATTTTTGGAATTCTAAATAGAGATTGGAAAAAAAATGTGCTTTTTCCTCAGTCTTGTTAGGCAGTTTAGAAAAGGTTAACTTACCTCTGTTGCTTGTGAATTAAATTCTTGCTCTTCCCATCAAAGCAACTGCAGCATTCCAAAATTTGACATTGCTGCATGTTGAGTGACAGTTTGGGGTTTAGGAGAATCACTAGAAGGGGCTGTGGTGCTGGGAGAATGTGTTTTCCCAGAACACAAAACTTTTACTTGAGAAAGCTAAAAGACCTGAAAAAAAAAACCTTAAGAATTTGAAGACATCTGGGAATCCATCTGAATTCACTGTTCATCTTGCGCTTTTTTTTTGTTTACTTTTTTTTTTAGATATCCATGGGCACGCACGTTAGAGGAGTGGAAGGAATCCCATGGAGAAGGCAGGATGGGAAGAGGTTCTCTTGAACCCCTGGATGTTTGGCAGGAAAATTCCCAAACAGGCCAGGATTTCTCCAGGAGAATATTTTCTTCCATTTATTTTTGCAGCAAATAAGGGAATTGAAGAATGTGGAAATACTTGTTAGAAGACACTTGGTGCCAGGTACAGAAAGCAATCTGTAACTTTGTTATGAGTTTTTCCTTATTTTCTAGGCTTATCCAGAGAATTAGTTAAAGAAAGAACAGCAAATAGATGTGAGAGAAAGAAAAGCAGGAAGAGGTCACACCTAACATAACAGAGTAAGACTTTTTTCTTACTGATATTTCAAGTTGGATCCTCAAATCCTTGTTCCAGATATTCATTTTGTGGCAAATAACCATACCAGGGAAGAAAGATATATGTGACTATAATGTGCAGGCAAAACTGTGCATAACTGAGGCATAAAAGGATTCTGGATTTTAAGGTCTACCAAATCAGTTGAGTTTTATTGCAATATGGGTTTTTTTGGTTTATTTGTTCAAGAGGAGAATATATCTTAAATATGAAGGTCATATAGATATAGATGTATAGATATAGATATATAGGAAAATAATGGGGTTTTTAGTTAAGAAATCAAGAATAACACATAATGCCCTGGTATTCCTCTAATCTACCTATCCAATGCTAGTGTAATACTTCTTCTTTCTTTAACCAGGCTTCTAAATGGATGAAAGTCCCAGTAAATTAGTGAGGCCCTTCCACTAACTTTATGAAGGTTATGTCATGCAACAGAGATTAAAAATAATACGTGGCTCAGATGGACAATGAAATTCTAAATTTAAAGGAATTAAATCACTAGCGTCACTCATGTAAATTGTACCATAAATTTACTTATTACTCCTAAGACAAAAATTAATTCAAAAGAATTTTATAGCACTTTCTCTGTAGAAAATTGCTGTCAGGGAGAATGGCTGAGTTAACTGAATAAATACAATACACATAATCCCTAAAATAAAATACATTAATTAAAGATATCTTCAAATTGATCTGCTGTCAGTCGTGCTGACTTACTTATTTTTGTCTAAAGTATAAGTTTAAATGCCATCAACTGTAGGGTTTATTGTAGGGTTGGGTTGGACTGTGCTCACTCCTATAAGTGAACATTGAATACTGAGTTTGAATACACCAGAAAGAACTGTAGAAGCCTTCCAGATTACCCAGCTTTCAAAAATTCCCATTTTTCATTTTGGATGTGGCGAAGCACTGTTTTAATTAATAGCCACGAGTAATTTTTTTGGCATCTCACAATTTTAATAGAAAAATAAATTAGTAGAAACTTTGAATGAACCTTTCAGTAATTTAATTTTTTACATTTAATGTTTAATACAAATTTCATGTTGAACAACAGCTCTGTCCCATGCTGCCTCTGTGCCTGCTTCCCGTTGCTGCAGCATCGCTACCAGTCACCAAACTGTGGAGCTCCCAGATGCTGTCTAACCTGTTCAGGAGACGTGAGCTGAGTCCCTTGGCTTCACAAGTCCCTCAAAAAGGTATTTGAAAAGGCTTCCCATGCCCGGCACAAACAGAGGCAGGTGTCACAGGGTCTTTCTCGCGGCTGGAGGAACGATCCAGAGATTTGCCCCCGCAGGAATTCAGCAGGGGCAGCGGTGCGGGCGCTGTGCGGGCAGCGTTGGCAGCCAGGCTCGTGGCCGCAGTGGCGGTGGCCGTGAGGCACGGAGTGCTCCCTCGGCGGGGCCGTTGGCGGCACACCGCGGCNTGCTCGCCCCTCGGAGCCGTGTTTCCTGACAAGCCACATGGAGCTCTCAGTGGCTTGCCAATGCATTCGGTTGATGCTGCGTACTCACAAATATTGCTGCTGTCTGGGCTGGATTTAATTTTGGGGGGATTGAAAGAAAGTACCTTGGGAAGGATTGTATGAGGAGAAGACACATAAACCTTTCTTCCTGACCCAACTTTGTTATTTTCACAAATGTGGAACACATTTGGTCTGGCATCCCATTGATTTGTTTACAGCTTTTGTGTTCCACATTTGCTGAGGCTTTCCAAACATAGATATTTCTCTCATCTGGCCTGGCTCTGACTACTGCATTGAGAACCCAGCACAGAAGGTGGAATACATGTCCAGGGCATTTGGGTGGGCATGAAAATGAACACGGTGAACTTTTGAAATAACGTGGGCTGTACTTTCAGGCTTGCCCATGGCTCAGGTGTAGAAATGGTTTGGGAAATTATGTTGGAGAATCAGCTATAAGCCCTTACCTTGGGTGCACGCAGCTCTCCCTTTATGTGATCAGCCCCTGGATGTGGAATGTTACAGCACTGTTACAAATTATTCCGTCTTTGTGCTTTGGAAACTATGCAGCATGGCTTGCTTTCAAGCATTACTTTTCTTATAAAAATCAGTGGCTCCTACAGTGACCTGAAACTAGTCAGGTAGGATTTAAAGGAGCAAAGAATTTCACATATGGCTGACTTGTTACTTCGTTGTGGCACGTGTATATAGTTCTGTGCTCCAGAAAATATTTCCACCGTTTTTTTTTAGGTAAGACTTTTAGTACTTTTTCATACAACTGTGATTCCTAGTTTAGGTAGGATGTATTTCAATCAAATAAAACTGAAAGAAGGAAGAAAGCCATCTTCTCATCTTGGCCATTTTGCAGGGAGAGCCTCCTCCCCTGACTCCTCCTTCTAACTACCATCTCAGCTGTACTAAAGAGGGCAAGAGATCCTCTTCAAACATGGTGAGCAGTTAAGTATGTATTAGCTCCACTGTCCTGACACCTGACATAATCTACCAGAACACCTGGGAAGATTTAAAGAGGATATTTTTTTTCTGTGTATACTTTGAGGCCTAGCATGTAGACCCTGCCATACTGCAGTCTTCCAGAAATGCATTGACTTCTTTGAAACGCCTCTACAATGGCCCAGAAGAAGACACTTTTCCCAGAAGCAGTTGCCTAGCATGCATCATTCTTGGCAGTATCTGCAAATAAACTTCTTGTAATTGGTTTAATAATTTTCAAATAAAAAAATTATGATAGCTGTGGACAGCTATAAATAACAGAAATGAAACACATTATTTGCACTGCGCCTTCACATGCACTTGTTTAACTCTTTTTACTGTTAAGTTAAAACATCTGTTTCTATGGAAGTGGAGCATTCCATGCAACAAACACAGCACTGGAAGTGACCCACATATTAAATGACAACATTTGACAAATTCTAGCAGTTGATTACTGGGGAGGAGTAGACTGTGGTTATAATCAGAGTAAACTAAAAAAATGTGTACCTTTATAAACCTTGAGTTTAAATGAAACATCTGTACTAAATCATGTTTGTAGAACTGCACTGTAGCCAACTACCAGACCATATGATAATGGGGTGTTTTTAACGATCCCTATTTCCATCGCCGTCCTCCAAATCAGATCCAGACTGTGCCCACTGGCATGAATTCTGCTGGAAACCAATTGGGATAGTGTCAGGCTACAGTGAATGTTGTAAGTTTAGATAGAGATACCCATAAAATGTGGTGATTCCAATGCCTTATGGAGATTATAAGCGCAGGTAGACACTCAGGTGAATATTAGCTGAAGCTTTGTAGGCTACAGACTTTTCCAGTCAGGACTTAACCCCTGGACAATAGGGATATGTTGAAATGACTGCAGAATCTTATTCATAAGGAAATACGAGTGTAGAGCAAGAAAGTGGGTATTAGAATTGCAGCAGCAGGTCAGCTGGTGATAAACTGGGAGTGCCCAGGCAGGCACCAAACCAGCTTTGGCAGCTCACTTAAACATAATTCTTTGGGTCTGTGAAACTGGTATACAACAGTCAAGTAAATACAATTGTCTTTGACTGTTTCCTGTTGCTGTTAAGAGGAGACAGAGCAAAAGAAAAGTAGCTTAGTCCACCTCTTTATGTATATTCTTAAACTGGAACTCATTAGCAGCATCTGAACATACACATTTTCTTATTACTGCAGAATAGTCCCTGAATTAATTAAAAAACACAAATGCCCAAACTTTGTATTAGCTCTACATAGTTACTACAATCTTTCAAAAACAGAAAAAAAGGCATACCTAGTCTGCAACTACATTGTTAGTTAAGGTGACCTATAATAAAAAGGTTGCTGCTTTGTTAGGAAGTCCTATTCATAATTCCTTGACCAACATGAGTAATGCTTGATAAAAATTGAAGTATTGAAAAATTGAAATATTACTGAAGTGATGGCAAGAAATAGTAATTCATTGGGACATGTAAGATCCTCGTATGGATCAAGCAGATGAGTGTTATTTGGCAGGAATAAAATATAGGCTACATTAACCTGGAACAAATAATATAATGTGTGGTAGTGTCTAAATTTATTGTTAGTAGGACACACCTAAAATACTGCACTTATCAAATTATCTCATTGCAGGGCATTATATCCATCAGGAGTTAATGGTGATTTTATTTCATAGGTTCATAGAATTGTAGGATGGTTTGGGTTGGAAGGGATATTAAGATACCTAGTTCCACCTCCTTTCCATAGGCAGAGACAACTTTGACCTGGTTCCTCAGAGCCCCATCCAGCCTGACCTTGAGTGATTCCAGGGATGGGACAACAAAAACTCTGGGAGACCTGTTCCAGTGCCTCATCACCCTCACAGTACGGAATTTCTTCTTACTGCACAATCGAAATCTACTCTCTTTCAGCTTAAAGCCATTCCCCCTTGTCTTGTCACTACATGTCCTTGTAAAAAGTTCCTCTCTAGCTGTCTGGTACAGTCCCATCAGGTACTGGAAGGTGTTACAAGGCCATGGGACAAGTTTTTAAGATATCATGCATGGTCTATAATGAGGGGGTAGAGAAAAATCTATACAGTATTCATTTGAAATATAAACTTGAGGACTTTTATTGTCTGATACTTTATTTTAAACAATCTATTTAATTTTGCAAAGAGTATATGAGAAGCTTAAATACTTAGGCCACTGCCACAGTAGACAACCAGTGCTGCCAGTGTGCTTAAATATACAAGAAAATCTGAAATAAAAACCTTGATTGCTTTGAAATAAAAACAAAAGTTGGGGGGGGGAGAGGGGTGGAAGATGAGGAGGAGGATGAGATGTTAAAGCTTGAAGACTTAGAAATACCACACCATCTTTGGGTTTATATTTTATTTTAAAGCTTTCCTAGATTTATAAATGTTATTGTCACAGTGGATTATTAGATCATCTTGCCTGACTTGATCTTGTATAAAAGGAATGTCCAGAGTCCTCTGAAAAGGCTCTTCTTCCTTTAATACTCTATAACTAATGATATACAGTGCCTTTACACAAAATGAAATGCTTTGTCATAGAGATATTCAATTGAATGATTCTCACAATTTATTTCTTGCATACCCATTTTTCATGATGACGTTTATTTCAAAATCCAATGCAGAAGTATTTACCTGAACTTCAGTTCAACAGGTTTTCTTTTGGGGACACAGCATTCCACAAATAAAACTGTTTGATCAGTATCATCTAAATTTTCCTTAATCTTTGGCCTCTTTCAGTGTCAGTATGTATTTCAGCCATTTATAATGACTTTCTCAGTCATTTATAATGGCACAGATGAACTGTTGTATGAAGTTGAAAAATTATCTTTGAACCTGCCAACACCAGTGTCTCATTTCTTAAGCCTAACCTTCTGGTTTGGAAGATGTTTATAATGGTTGTATGTCTGACTAATGAGAGTTGTCAGCTTGATCTGCCTCGTCAAATACACTGCTAACTAAAATCTACTTACACTGAGGAAGAGTGCTAGTAATTGATGAAATCATTCCAGATTCTATATAAAGGCAGTTTCAGAGGGTTTTTCTACACCGCAATGTGGAGGCTGCAAGTTACACACTATATGTCATCACTCCTGAAGAGAGGAGCTTTATATGCACAATAAATAACAGCTAAATTAAATGAAAGGGGTATTTTGTCCTGACAAATTTTGGGACACCTTTCTTAAAAATACTTTTAGCAGGTAGAGTTACTCCTCTTCTCTCAACAAATGCAGCTACATATTGACCTCATGATTTTTAGAACTGTCTGGTATTAAATTCACTCCAGCAGAAAAATTTTGAATTTTGCAAAGCCAGTGAGCATGACCGCTACCATTTTGTAACTTGTGTTTTTCTTCTTGTATTACGTACCATTATTTAATTCTATTTTGCCATTTGTATGTCGTGTGGGATCCTGACTGTATGGCATGGCAGTTGAAAGTCTGGCACACACTCTTGACAGCTGTTTTGAAGTGAAGGCTGCGATGCGTGCTACATCTGGAGGTGCTGAGGTTTGACTGCAGACAGTGAAAAAGTCCAATTTCTCTTTAGGGATGACTGGGATAGATTTACAATATCTAAGTTTTCATTCAGGAAGGGGACTCCATAAGGATCTACTCAGGCAGTTGCTGCTGCAAAATCAAAGCCAAAGACTCTATGGCATATTTTGTGATCCTACAAAATAAGTTAAATAAAAAACAAATTAAATATTGAGTCAGAGAACTCGTGGCATTGCCTACACTATCCTGAAATGGCAGCCAAAAGGTATAGGTTTTCTGTCTCGTTTTCTACTGGTTTTTAAGATATGCTTTTGTTTACTTTTACTTGTAAAGTTGAATCTGGGCTTCATAGGAAGCTTTATGGATGACTGGAGAATTGCTAAAATGGTAATACTATCAATCTCAAGAAATTCAAATCTAATTAATTTAGATGCAGTGTGTCTTAAAGAAGTGGAGTGGGAGGTAAGGGGCTTGGCAAGTTGTTTTTATAAACGTGATCTGTTGCCACTTTTGTTCTGGGAAAAGGATGATCCTTTATGAAAGATTTCTTGTCTTGTCCAGCCAAAACCTCTTAATTCACACATTTGTGTCACATAAAATCAGTATATTCTTATGGTTACAGGAAATCTTCAATTTTAAATGCCATTATAAAACCACAATCAATATTGCTTAATTCCAGAGCAAAGTAGAAATTCACTTTGTATACCTGCATATTGAAAAACTAAAGGGGCCCAAGTTCTTCTACACAAGTAGCATTCAAGGAGTGACACATTTTGGCAAATGCAGGCCTTCCACCTGCAACATTTAATCCTAGGACTTTCCAAATATTTCTGGCCTCTATTTATTAAGCCAGAATGTTCCTCCTAAAATGAAAGTATCCTTGGTGTTTTATAATGCATAAGGAGGTGACATGATTGGCTGGGAAGGTGACTGCTCTGGTTATTGGCCTTTCCTTGGTTTTTTTCCAACGTGTTTTCACCCTTCTGGCTTTTGTAGACACAGTGCTTCCAATCAACTGAGTGCCAGCCTTGAATACTAGATGTCTCTGGGGCAGAAGCGAGGTCAGTGGGGAGCTGAGGATTATTCACGTCCACACCACGTCCTTCTTCAAGGCTGTATTGTGCCACACAACAGTTTGACCTCACTGTGCCACATTACTCCAGGCTCAGATGAAATGTTCCCCAACTCGGCCCAGTTCCACAAATGCTCTTTTCAGCAGAGGAGCTGGCAAGGCACAGAGATGGCCCTTTCTTTTCCAGCTCTGGGGAATCAGTGCCAGGAGAGTGAAGCTTCACCAGGTCTGGAAGGAAGAACAGAACAATTGATAAAGGCAGTGAGGGATGCACTAGGGATCTGCTTAGACAGATGGTTTTTACAGAAAATGCTGATGGTTTTTACAGAAAATCCAGACTCGTCTCCATGACTGTAATTAAAGTGGGGATTCCTATTGAATGCTTTATTCTGTGGCTGCACCAGAGCATTTTCTCATTCAAGCATAGCATCGTGCTCATGCCTCACTTCCAGTTTCAAGGCTGTATTTTCATTTGAAGCTAGTGGGATTGTATCATAGAAATGAAGGAATCCTTGCCAGAATCAGCCAACTAAGACCAAGTGGTCATCAAAATAAGCTTCCACTCATGTCATATTTTAAAAAATTCAGTAGAGCCTAGGACAGCCTGAGAGCACTACAACTCATGTCGAAGGTCCTGTAGCACATAGTAGTACAAAATGTAAGTGTTCAGATTATGGGGGTAAAATCTAACCCAAATCAATGCAGTACACAGAAATGTGCAACCTTGATAGAAAGACTTTCTCCCTCTGAAATAAAATATTAGTGTTGCTGTTGATATGCTCATTTTCCCCAAGCAAGCTCCACCATCAGCTGGTGTTAACTGACCTCTACACTCAGTCTAATCCATCTGTATTGAGGAAATAACAAAACAACTTGACCTTAGTTCTGGGAAAATTACATATTCTAAGAATTTGAATATCAGCCACAAAGTGATTTTACATAAAGTGAAAGCTACTGTTATAAAAAGAAAACTGAGAAAATATTGAAGCTGCTTAGTCAACTCCACTTCTCTTGAAAGAAGACACTTGGTAGCATCTAAAACATTAGACTGACACAAGCAAATCCCTTGATTATTCATTGCAGCTTCCAAGAGGCCAGCTGCTACTTCTGCCCCTGAGTCATAGATATGAGACTTCATTACACTTGAGTACACATGACGCCTTGCTTGGCATAGTCAAAGCCATGTCATGAAAATTAATAAAAAAATATTTTTAGATAATTTATTGATTCACTGATATAACTTACTCATTTAAGCATATCTCATTTTTCATATTCTGTGTCAATTTTCCTAGTTACAATGGACAAATCAGCTTTGCAGAAATATTCAAATGAATCTTTGGTTCTGATTATAAAAGACTATCTCTGTGGGTAGGTCATTAAAGAGTTGCTTTACTGAATAAAGGACTTAGATATTGTAAACTCTTCCCAGCAGTTCTAAAAGAGGAATTGTGCTTTTCCACCGTATTTTTCCACTCCAGCCTCACCAGACGTAGCATACATCATATTTGTAGTTTCAAAACAGCTGTCAACAGTGTGTGCCAAAATCTCAGCTGCCCTGGCATTCAAATGGTATTTCACAAGACATACAAGTGGCAATACCAAATTAAAGGAACAAACAGTGCTGCAGAAACATCTAATGGATTGGTGGAAGAGTCAACCAGATCAGACTCTTTTCTGTTTACCAATTCAGCCAAAGTACTCACATCAAGGACTGTCTTTCCCCAAAATATCTTCCTCCTCTTTTTATAATTTTGGCATTGTTGAATACTCCTTTTCTCTTGGTTCTGGTATCAGACTATAATTTCTATAATTTCTATTTCAAAAATTATATCCTAGGTAGGATTATTTCTTCAGTCATCTACTAAAATCAGCTTCTTCCTGCCTTCCCAGAAACTTACCACATTGATCAAAACATGAACACTGTGTTAGCCTAGCTTGTTTGTTAAATATCTGAAGGAAGACATTTATCATTAACCATGCGAAGTTCTGGAACAGCCTCTCAGCAGAAGTGCAAGAAAACAAGGGAATCGACTCTAATGTAGCTTTTTCAACTGAGCAGGCGTTACTTCCAAGGCAAAGAGTCAGGAGGCTTCTTTGAAGGATGTTTGTCATGTTTCTGTGTTATTCCTACATGTATAGGAGCAAAATCAATCTCCATGGAAGAGTTTATTTCTGCTTGGCATCTGAGTATGGCCTAGCTCTTCCAATGCAGAGCTGATTAGCCAAACTTACCAGCAAGAGACTGCTGAAGAGCTGCACTTATCTTTATACAGATACTGTAGGAGGAGTCCTGCTGAATACTCAGCAAATCTTGTATTATGTAAATTAAAAATTGCTTGTTAGCTTGAGATCATGGAAACATGAACCAAAAATCTGATGGTGATCATAGCAGTATTTGAAGTCCTCCAGAGAGCAGGCAGTCACACAGCTCTCTCTCATCCTCCTGCTTCATCTTTCTTATGTGTTGTATGTAGTCTGCATTCAATCTGTTGTCCCTCTCCCCCTCATTGCTCTTTTGGTGCCAACCAGAAGCCAGCTGGCTGGTCACCCTTCTTGAACCCAAGGTTACTTTGGTGAGTACCAGAATAACACAGAACTCTCTCCAAGAGGCCCAGTGGCTGCCTTTCTCTAGTCAGATGTACAGGACCTGCCAAAGAATCCGAATCATATCTTGTTTTACAACCACAGAATGAAATACAAATGCCAGAGTTGATCTGTTGATAGTTTTTATCTACAAAGTCTCACAGCCATCTCCCCTTTTCCTTCCCCTGTTGTCTCTTTGCTGTGTGCATACCATGCATCAGAAAGATTGTACAGTACATCTTAATGTACTTGAGCTCATCCAAAGGCTCCATAAGGCAGAAACTGAGGTCAGGAATGAAGATTTGGCAAAGCAAGCTCTGGAATCACCATTTGTGGAGCCAGACCCTAAGATGGAGGTGCAGGAGCTGCCCATGGAGCTGAGCAGCTCACCATGGCTCTAGTGAGCAGCAGCAGGTTGAGTGAAGGTTTCCTAGCGAAACTCATAGATACAAGGAGATGCTACACTCAGTGGAAAGACCAACCATCGACTTACCAGGCAGTTCATATCAAGTCTAAGAGCAGATAAAAAAGCATATTCATAGAGGAGGAATGAAAATGTCTTATATCATGGGTTCCAGCTCTTCTGCTAGATGTTCTTTTCTCCAGCAATATTCTAGTGACTGCCACCGCAGTAGGTTCAGAATAACTCACTGACTAGTTTCCAGTATAGCTTGATATGAACTTTGGAGGGGGCAGGCTGGTTTATGGCTCAGTACAGCCTAATGCAACTGCAGTGCCCAGGAAGGTCTGGTTCTTTCTCACCAAATACTTGGCTCCAGGATCCAATGCTCAATTACAGCTGCAAACGGGGGCTGTTGTTTTATGATTTCTGGTTGTATTTACTTTGGAAAAAAAGTGTTTTAAGAAGACAAGTGTCTAATATAGTTGTGCTGCAGTTGATGGTCTTATGATGCTGTTTGTGAGAAGAGAGAGAGAAGGCTGTTCTCAGCCAAGATCCGTGGCCAGAAAACTCCTTATCCCAAAAATTCAGGACAGGAATGAACAACAGCAGCGCATGAAAGTAGCCTACACTCAGAAAAGTGCTTTAAAACATCTTCTTGCAATGAATTGTTTTCTCAGTTAGGCCTACTGTGAAAAATGTAGACTTCTTTCACCTTTTTCTTCCCTGATAAAAGCTTTACATGGGTTTTAAGGAGTAGTAAATACTACAGTTTCCATAATCCCCTAGTCTTGACTGATTGCTATGTGTATTGTAAGGGGTACATTATATGCTGGCTTTCTGACACTGCTTTTCTGTCGTTTGTCAAATGTCATTTCATCTGGATGAATGGCTCAACTTCCAGATGAAAGGTAAGAACTGATAAAAAGGACAGGCCAATCATGTTCTCACACTGGTGAAAATCAGGAGGAAATTCAATTCAATATAATTGCTCTACATTTACATCGGTGCCACTTAAATCAGAATGTAAAGCTAAACGCAAATGCACTGTTTTACAATGGTAATTTTGCACACTAATAACCAAAGTGAAATAATAAGAATTCCGGTGTTACATGAGGATGCTCCTTAATCAGTATTTCTGGTTTTTATCAGCTGGTTTTTAAAATTCATAGAAAATAAATTCTCTTTCATCTTCTACATGGTTTGGCAGAGAAAATGGCAAAAGATGACTCCTGGGACCTCTCATACTTTCTTGATGTTAAGAATTTGGAAAAACCTTTGGACAGGAGGCCATGAGAGATGGTGTCAGAAAAGTTTATGGAAAAATTATGGAAGAAAAACACAGGCTAGAATATTTGTCTGAACACATTCATAAATCTAATATAATAATGATGGTAAGATAATATAATAATAATATAATGATAAGAGTCAAGGGTCTAGTTAGAAATATTTGCTTAAATACATTTCTTCTTGCCAGATACAGTGATTGTCAAATGCACAGAAATGTGAGTGCTTTCTGGGAGGAAATCACTCACACTGGGGTGATCCGAAAGACTCGTTTTACTTTTCCATCTGGCAAAAGGCTCAAGGGGGTTAAATGCATAGCCCTGCTGAATCCAGATCTACCCTGTCCGTGACAGTAACAGCTTCAGTCCGATCAGACTGTCAGTGGTTGTGGTGTCACAGTCACATTCCAACACTGTCATCTCCCACTGAAAAGCAAACTGTTGACAGAAGTCATAGGAGAAAAGGACTATGAGAGGATTGCATCTGACTTGACTGCAGGAACTTTTTATTTATCTGATTTTTATACCACTTTAAAACTTTGTGTGTTAGAGAAAAGATGTTGAAAGGCAAATGAGTAAATCAGATTCTGTGCTTGAACTATTTAGTGGAGAGACTGAAGTTACTCCTGCCGGGGTTCCCTGTTAGAAGAGATACTGAGACTGATACTGCAATAAGCTCTTCCAAAGATTTCCCTAGCACAGGCATCCCAGGGAGCATGGCAGCCTCTGTGCTTAGGAAGGGTTAATACAGCCTGGCAACTGAAAAAGAGGACATTGCAGGCTAAGGCTCCTGGTGAGAAACTCCTTTCCTGCAATGTGCTGGAAGTCATGAGGCCAAAGGCCAAGTGACTTCATTCTTCTCAGAAGAGACCATGACACACATCCTGGAATGGCACATGGAAATTTCAAAAACATCTTACATGGGCAGAGGCCTCCTACAAACACCAGGGTGAGCCCCAGAACATTTTTCACTTATGAATGTCAATTTAATAACCTGACACATCTCTCTGAACAATTAGGGGTTAGATTTTCAGCTAATACTTGTAGGTTGCCCCAATACAACCCCATAGTTTCATGCCTCTTTCTACACCCTAGTTAGATCATCCAAACAAGCTTTTTTATTCATTTAGTGAATCCTAATTGTCCATCTATAGAATCTTAAGTCTGCTTCTTGATAACCTTGATAGACATGCACATCTCTTACACAAGGGAGAATCCCTTCTTAGAACTGATGTTTTAAGGATTAAGTTACAGAGAAACTGCACTCCATATGGGCAACACAAAATAAAACCAAACACAGCCCGAAGTGCAGTAATGTCAGAAGAGAAATAATTTGAATGAGGTGGCTTGTTACAAACTGCAGTCTGTTTGGAACAGAAGTACAGTCTGACTTCTTTCTCCCAAGTCCTGGAAGGTTTAAAGGCTCAGTTAGTTATGCTCTGCACAACACTGTGAGATCCTCATGTAGTGCTCTGTAAAACAGCAACTCTTTCATCTTCTACCACAAAGTCATGTATTTATGCTTGTCTGGAGCACAGAAATGAGGAGCCACTGGAAAAGGTGAGAAGGACATCTAGCATCTTGGGTATTGGTTAAGGTCAATAAGCAATGAGTATATTGTACAGTTATTTCTTTCATAACATACCTCTACTTTTAATGAGAACAGGGTAGTGTAGCAAATCACTTCCTCCAATGGAGTTATGCCACTTGTACTAATAGAAGTTGATGGACATTCTACTTTCTTAACAAAAAGGCATACTTTCTTGTGAATTATTAATCTGATGATTTCTAGGAACAATAAATGTATTTGTTTTTTCAAAGTCTGTTGCTATGACAATTGCAGTAAACCAAAAGAATTATCTAAAAATATGCTCTTGGAATCTAATTTCTATCTATAGAAGGATGTTAAAAAATGAAGAAAAAAAGAAAGTACAAGACTCCATCATGTCCATGAAGAATTTCAGTATAATAACTGATTAGCTTTGGGAAGCATAGCAGTCCATGCAAAGGAAAAAGTCTCTGTTGGCTGAATTCCTGGGGATTTTTTACAAAACTTTACAACAAATATATGACCTAAGTTTTTCTCTGTTTAATAGTCATCTAATGAGTAGTCCATATAAATTCATTTTCTGTTCTGTCAGTGCTAAGTGTGCTCATTTGCTGGTGAGAGCCCTGAAGCTGTAGTCTGCAGGGTTTGAGGAGGCTCTCTTTAAGGAAGACAGCCAGCTGTGGACAGACAGGTGGGAGACAGCTCTGTAAGGTTCACTGCAAATCCCAGAGCCCTCTGAGTCTTTTATCTGGGAACAGTTTTGTCTGGAAACTTGGTATCTGGGTGTAGCAGAGCAGAGAGCCTGGCACCAACAATGTGGGACTGGGGACTCATTTCTCTGGCTCAAAGGCACAAGGAAATCAAACTCTCACTGGGAAAGTATTCCTTAGCTCTCAAAAGCCTGGGGATCTGGGGTGGTTTTTTGGGTGTTTTTGTTTTTGGTTTTCTATGGGTTTTGTTTTGGTTTGGTTTTTTGTTTGTTTGGTTGGTTTTTGTTCTTTTAATTTATCTGTATATTATGTTACATTTTTCAGAAATGCAATCACATCTAAGCAGAATGAGCACAGTGTCTTCTTGTGTTACACAGATTTTGAAGCTGTGTGAGAGTTGTGATAAGGTCAGAAAACGGTGTGAGAAAATTACCTGCAAGTACTTGCTCACCTAGAAGAAAAGTAGTGTCAAGTCTGGCATAAAGCAACGTAGCAATGTTTCCAGAAATACAAAAAACATTTGTTTTGCCTTGCTAGTGGAGCAAGAGCCCAGGAGTGAAAAGCTAAGGGGAACCCTCTACTACTGGCAGCTCTTACACTTTGATGACTTCAGTAACAATTTAAGGCAGCTGAGGGTTTCCCACATGGATCCTTGCTCCCTGCTCTGCTACTGACTTGCTGTATTTTTTCGTGATTAATCAGTTCCCAAAATATTTGAATATCAAACTGGAATAAAACACTAATTGTTTAGATCAGTTTTTGATGTGGTATGAAAATCAAGATGTTAATAATTCTGTTTCATATCAGTCTTACAGTTAAAATCAAAAGAATGTGCACTAACCATCCTTCCTCTTAAGACAGTCAAATGTATTCACCTCTACTTAGAAAAAAAAACCCATGAAATAACCATAAATTGCTTCGGCAAATTACAGTCTAGACTTGCTGATTTGTTTTAACAACACAAGATATCAAACCCATATGCAAGCATTATTGTAAACTGCTGTTCCTAAATGCCTGTAAACGCATTGTCCTGTGGACTAGTATCACTGCAGACAAATAATTACTTAGATTTAATGTGGAATTTGTAACAGGAAAGGAGTATTCACTGTGTCATTTGCAGTAGTCTGGTTTTTCTCTTCCCCTGACATCTTTAGACAGTGTGGCTGGGTCATCACTATCGTTTGACAGCAATGCAGCTTGCAGAAGATGAGAAGGCAATTTGTGGTTACATAACACTGACACAGACAGTCAGCTGCGTACCTTCAAAAGGGAAAACGAAACAGGAGTCAGGCTGCCTTTCATTATTAATGCTTTTTTGTGGTTGTCCAAGTTTGTTTTTTTAATTCGTAGTACCCACAAGATGTACTCATTTCCTGCAGAACAACGGCTGTGGAACGCATGGAGGATTTACCTTTGTGGTTTCCCAGGGACTGAGCTTTGCCTCCATCTAGAAGATGGTGAATGTTGCTCTGACTACAGTGGTCTTTTTTCCTTTGATAGGCTGCTGGGTTCAGAAAAGCACATATACCTCAAGCACAGGGCAGTCACAAGTTCATAGTAATTTTCAATGAAAATAACATAAAATAACAGTGAAAATAACATATGAAAGCTTTGCTTTTCATGGGCCAAAGGTTTTTACAAACTCTTCATTATAAAATAGATTGGTACAGCTCTTCAAGATTTTCAAAGCTCTGGGCAAAGTCTTCCAATTGTATTGTACCTGTGACAGTGTCTTCTTTGGCTGGGACCTACTGGCTGTGTCACTGGCTATTTAATTTAGGGAACTGGAACTATTAAATGCACAGAGTAATAGTGATACTGCGTTTCTGTGATAAATTAGTGGCTTGCAGAGTTCAAAATGAAATGAAAAAAATGTCACACACACACACACACACACAATCAAGTAAATTGGTTCCCTAGAAGTGAAATATTGCAAAAGTGCATTGCAAATATGGAGCAACTGCACCTGCAAACAAGGCCTGCCCATTCCCCGCCCTCTGCAGTTTAGATTTTGTGGGATGTGTTTGCTTCCCTGTGTCCTGTGTACATTGCTTTCCCAGAGTGCACAGGCAGAATGAGGCCAAGGCAATATTCTAACTAGACTGCTTCTGCTGCATGCTGACCTTTTAAATGCACACTGAGTAGTCTAACATCTGACTAACTGCGCTTAGCTCACAGAGGAGTTTCCCCTCATCCCCTTGGGATAAGGCAACAGTTTTGGGGAGAACTTTGTTCTGAACATAGCAACAAGGCACTTGCAGTCTTCTTTATACAATCACTTTTTCAAACTCACTTGTTTTTATCAAACTCAGCAGATAAATAATGTATGTCCTTCCTATTTCCTATGCGAGATCATGAGTGAGGAGCTGCTTCTTGACAGATGTCCACTGAGTATTTTCAGAAGTGTTTTTTCAGTCAAATGTAACCATTATAGCTGTCTAGTCAATTTAGCAGTGGCATCTCAGTTTCAAACTTCAGCCAAGCTCTCTCATAGCTGTGACTAAAGAGGTTCAGAACAAAAGAGCTCTTTTTCTCTGCTTAAAATTACTTCAACACAATATTTTTTCACCTACAGAAAAGTAAAATGTGACGCCTCTCAACCAGGGAAGGAAGGAAAAAAAATGAGGACATTTGGATAGTCTGAAGAGAGGAAAGTAAAATGAAAGTATGTATGGCACAAATCCTAAGAACTTTGCTTAGAATTATTACAGCCATTGAGGTACAACTTTTGGCATCCATGAGACATCAGGATCTGGGGCAGATCCTTTCCTGCAGAAACAAAAGGCATTTGTGTTATCGAAAAAAGATGGAAAATGAGAACAGTAAGAAGGCACTTGTAGAATATCTATGAATATTAGGTTTGACCTGGATTATAAATTTCATTATAAATTTATGTTTGCTAAGAACTCAGAACATTAACTATATGTAAAACTACAAGTAGGAAATCCACACAAATTACAAACCAAGAGTTACAAACCACCTCTAGTACCCTAAGCTGTAATTTCCAAGGAACTCAGAAATTCCTTCATTTTTACAATTAAGAAAATGTTAATTGTCTTGCTTAGTAGCAGGAAGAATAGAGACATTAAAACACACATTCTATCTAAACATTGCCCACCTTTAATATAGGTTTGGCCACTTCACTTGAACTTCCTGCAAACGCCTGAATATAACATTCCATCATTTTATTAGTACATAGACTGTGCTCTCTGCATAAGAATCACAGCAGAACACAGTGTGACCCATAGGCTCACCTAGGAAACTATTTGTGTTGGTAATAGACCATGTTCTCTTTTCATAACAAAAGTATGGAATGCAAATTGTCTGAGACATAAAATGTTCACACTGTACAGATCCACATGGGTCTATAATATAACATTTGGGCAGTATTAGCATATTGACTCTTGCTTCAGATTTACTGGAAAAATATACTGCAGGATATTGCAAACTCTAGAAATTTATAGAAATACAAATTAAATTGGATTGAGTAAGATTGAGTCCAGTAATTGAAGGACCAAATAAATCCTATACATTACCTTTGGATCTCTTCAATATGCTGGTGAACATCAACTACTTTGTGAGATCTTACTTACCAGTCTGTCATGAGATGGCAAAACATTTTACCTAAACTGTCAGTAAATGTAAACCTAGGTAAATACTGAGTAAAATAAAAGATGATACTGAATCCAATGATAAAATTCCCTTTAATTAGGACTTTCTATCTGACTCTGTTTTTCAGAAGTAAAATATATTTTGAGCAATAATCTGAACTACTTGTCTCAGAAATGACCCAGTGACAACACTTAATCCATGATGAGATTCACAGTAGCTATTTTTAGGTCAAAATTTTCACATTTTCAGCTCAGAAATAGCTTGTAGCTCATGTAGGGGAATAAGTTCTTGTTCATTTCCACTTAATATTCCTGGGGTTTTAAGCAGTGATATCTTTGATAAGAATGTTATGGCCAAAACTTTCCATTGCTCTATTAATGCCTCTCTGGTACTCACTGTAGAGCTACTATGCAGTTGAGGGAAAGACTGTAACAACTATTATTTTTTGCAGCCATCTATTTGACAAGAAAAGTGCTGATGACTAAATAATTTGTTACACATGCACTGGTCCAGATTCTGCTTGTCTTTTGCAAGCAAAGCTTTCCTTGATGCATCTAGGAAAACTCAGAGCTGTGCAAGCATAGCCACTTCACTCCCCTAAACATTTAAGGACACATTTTTCTACTTTTCTTCCCATTCAGTATGAGCATACCCTGGAAATAATACTTGTAGGATCAGTCATGTAGTGAAAAAACATTTATTTAAAGTGAAAAATTTTCCTTTAGATTTATAATAGGCTCGTGCAGGCAGAAAAAAAAAATGCAAACTCAAAAAAACCAATGCAATGAAAATCCATATTATAATCTACAAATAAGAATGCCATAAACCCTCTGCTATTCACAGGTCAGTATCTGAGTTCCATTCATTTGATCTCTGCCAAATCCCTCAATTCATATTTGCTGGTAGTCTCATTCATTCTTCTAAAGGATATTCAGTGACTACATCCAGGTTAGTAAATAAACATTTCCCGGGAAATTAACAGCCTCCACTGTTAAATTGCCGGGAGAGTCCCCATGATGGCTGTGCCAAGGCTAGCTAGCAATCTCCCAAGTAATTCCTGGGTGTAATTCAGGAAGAGGCATAGGCCAGAGACCATTGCTCTTTGAATGTGGCCACCGTGTAGGACCCCATCAGACCACAGCCTCTGATACCTGACCCAGGGTGAATAAGAACCTGACTCAGTTCTTTCACTCACTGAGAATTTCAGGATACAGCATATGACAGTCTGAATAGCATCACCCACAGCCATGGGCGTTTTTTGTATTACTAGAGAAGTACATGAAGTTTTAATAACCCTCTTAATTCTCAGTACAAGGGGTCTTTCACCAGAAAACTCTCACACTCGGGCATCTGGGTCCTGAGATTCGTTCACTAGAGGCAGCTCCACTGTAGGAGTATCATGGATACTTACCTCATAACATCCAGATGGTTGATATTATAGTTAGAGATGATCTAGCCATTAGTTCTCACTTTCATTTCCATGATGCTAGTTCTTCAGGAGATGTTATGAGTGTAAATGACACCGTGATTTCTTACACGAGAGGGGGGATGTAAAAATGTATCTAGTCACAATTTTTTCCCTCTTGTCTGCAGAAATAACCTTAAGACATATGCACAGTTTCTTTGGGTTTCCACTGAAAGCAATTTGAGCACATAAGCTGTCTTCTTCCCAGTCAAAGCTTCCATCTGCGACTTGCTTTCAGAAGCTCTAAGGCAAGCAAGTTCCTGCAAGAAAGGACTGCTGACGTCAAGCTGCATTTGAGGGACGTCTGGAGTGCATCTTGAGATTATAACTTCCCTTATTCTTTGGTCTTTTTTAGAAAAGTTACTGTTAGACAAAAGGCAGTTGATTATTTTAGAGAAGTTTTTGGATTCCCTGATAGGTCTAGATGCACAGCCACTCAAAATCATCTGAAGAGATCAAAATTTAAGACCTAGAAATGACTGAAGCAGAAATTTTAAAAATTACCATATATATTTCTTTTTTCCAAGATGTTCAGGCCAGAAGATCTGCAGCACCGTGACAAAATGGGAGGCATTTGGAAAATCCATTGTCCAGTATGATCTCCTATTCCTTAGTTAACCTGGAAAGTCCACCCATCACTCTGTTATTGAAGCACAGAAATTAGAGAGCTTATGCCAATAAACTATCACAGTCTAAAAGCCAGTCAAGATGATCTTGTGTTCTTGAAAACTCCTCACATGTTTTAGTACAGATTTGTGATGCTTGTTTAAAAGTTTTCAACCTCTGTGTGGTAAATACTAGAGTCTGGCTTCCAGAGAATGGGGCTTACAAATTGCAGTAAGGCAATAGATGGCACAAAGGTACTCATTATTTGTCCTTTTATCAAAGAAGTCAGTGTGTAAGTGAGCTATAAGAGGTTCCTTAAGAGCCTTGAAGACCATGGAGAAGCCTATGAGCATCAGCCTGGGAGGCGTTGGCACGATATGCAACATCTGTGTTTGGGGCAGATAAGACACACAGACCCTTGGACAAGCTGAGATCTTTATTCTCTCCCTCTAATAACATTCTTAATAGGGTGCAGGTGCCTCCTGTTTTTTTGAGGAATTCCATCTAGCTTCTACTGCCAGGACTTAAGAAGCCAAATATGCACAAAGTGCATCCACCCAGCACACACTATTACATCTTGTAACAGTTGCAGAATGGTGGCGGATAATTCGCTAGGAAAGCTGGAGGCAAGAAGGCATGGTTTCCAGAGTCACTCAAATGCCAATATTATAAATACTATACAGATGATGATGATGATGATCTGCTTTACCTATTTACAACATATGAGAAACTGGAGGTAATTTTGTTTACTATCACAATAATATCTGAATACTGATGAACTTATTAGCTGATCTGAAAATCTGGAAAGGACTCCCAAAGGCAGTAGAGGTCCCAGTTCAAGAGACTAGGGAAATTAGGAAAGTCACACTGAAACTTCAGTGTAAAATAATTACAATTTTTTTTGACCACTTTATGATCAATAGCATTTTTATAGCACCTTTTGTTATTGAAATTCTTCACATTTTTTTCCTGCTTACTTTTTCTGCCTTCACAGAAAAGCATGAGAAGAACAAAAAGTGTTTGAAAAAAAGCAATACCACCTGTTTTATTATATGAAATGTAACACATATACTTCTTTCTCCTCTGCATATATACACCAAATAAATATAGCCCATATGGCACTTGGAGTATGTATGCGCTCACATTCATGCCACACATAGTTATCCTTTCAAGAAGTCACCTGCTAACTTGTGCTGTTCTGCAAACTGGAAGTGCTCCTACTGCTGCAATACTGCACTGAAGAAGATGCTGATCTGTAGGACAGATGTTATACCTGAAAAATTTCTAAATCTGGTAGTGTATAAAATATTGATTTTTCTCCTGAATTAAGTATTGATTTAATTGGAGCTTTTTCTGCCTCCAATTTCAAGATCATGGAACACTATTTCTAAGGCTTGTACATATTGCTTGGTGGTTTGCAATATTTCAGTAATGCCTTGAGGCTTTCTGTTTCATTGCAATTGCATTTACAGCAATAAACTGTTCAACAAACACTGAGTTTTATTAAACTGGCAAAATATGTGATAAAGAAAGCTAAACAAGCCCACAGTCAGCTGTGCCAAAAATAAACAAATGCTTTCTTTTAAATGCTAAAATACTGTACAAACAAGGTTCAACAAAATGCAGAATAATTCCAAAACTGAAGTGTGTATAAAATTAAAGTTCAAGAGAATAGTCACACTATCCAGATGCAGTTCCACTACAGCAGGGATTCATCACTCCGTGTGTATGGAAATCCTTAGCCATCTTCTCCTATCCATGGCCACAGTGTATTGCTCCTTCAACTTAACTGAGAGATTGGAGCACCATCCCTGAGCTGGAGCAAATGATCCTCCTTTTCTAAACCTGTTTTAGGGTTAATTTTCACCTATCTGTATGAACAGTTGTACCAGCACAACTGAGGATACACTGTGTTCTCAGGATGACAGCTGAACAAAATAGGCAACTCTCCACACCAGCCTTGCTGCCTGTTCTTACATGTGGTGTAAGTATGGTTCCCCTAGAAATGATGCCCTCTACAACCTTTTCCCTTTGCTGTCTACTTTCCCTTCCCATCTTTTCTCCCATGAACAAGTATGTAAGAAGAAGAGGAATCCATAGCCCACGGAATGAACCTAAGGTCATTCATCCTCCAGCCATGTGCAGCAGCACTGCCATATTCATATTGAGCAGGAGGCAACTCACCCCACAAGCCCCCATGAGCTGTCAACGTGAAATAAAAATAGTTAATTCAATGTTTTGTTTTCAATTGACTATATATAGTTTCTTCTCATTTTCTCTTGTATCCTGTCTTGAGGATTATAAAGCTACAGTTTGCATTTAATGGTTTTATCAAGACTACAAATGTCCAAGATGGGTAGTGCAGAGATGAACAATGAAAGGCAAAGCAACTGTTGTCATATGAGAAGGTAAGTTATTGTCTTTTCAACCAAGTAATATAGGTAGCCATAGAAGCATGAAATCCATTCACTGATGCAATCACTCCTATTCTGTCTGTTCTTAATACCCTTCACTCACAAATACTCCATAATTTGCCCAAACAGTCTCTTACACCACTTAATTACTTTCACTGTCTTTTTTTAACTTGGTGGGTTACAATTTTCCTGCAAATGGAACATGGTTGTGACTGATACAAAAGATCGATTTCACTAGTCAGGTCTCCATAGCCGGTCTTTTAAGCCGATCATCTTGTTCAGGATATGTGTATTTCAGAGGTTCCTGACAGGAAAAGCATGGTGGCTCTTCATACCAGTGAAAAACTTTCTTCAAGGACACCCTTTCACAAGTCTGGTGACTGCAGAGGATACGCATAAACTAAGGGGCATGACCATTTCTTTAACTCACCAATTAACAAAACTAGTAAATGTCACTTCTTTATAGTAGCTTGAGAAAAGAAGAACATCACCAGGGTGAAGAAAGAAGATGCTCAGGAGCCTTGTGTCGAGAACTTTAATAGCCTGTTCCCTGAGAGAGATTTCCCAAAAGTCGTTTCTTCTGTCTCATTTTCAGTGGCTGTAGGAAGGCTTAAGAAAGGACATTGTTAGATGAACTATCTCCACCCCTCTAGAGATAGTTCATCTAACTAAACACAGACATGGTCAATGGAGACATCTGCAGATGAGTTAGTCTTCTCAATTCCCTTGACAGTTAATGGAAAGAAAGAGTTGTGTTTGGTTGTGATTCAGCTCATGCCTTGGACACCTTCTATAGGATGAGACGTACCCCACAAATGCATCATTCGCTCCACTGAGTATAAACTGAACCTGAGATAAATAGCTTGTATACCAACATCTAGGCAGTATGGATTTAAACAAAGTGAGAGGAACCCTTCTGCTGCTGACTTAACAGGAACAGTTTCCGTGGATGGAGTAATTTTATTTGCAGGCAAAATCACAGCCTTGTTTTGATTAGCTTTTTTTCTGTAGCTGCAGTCCATTAACACTCACTCATGCAGATTGTAATGATATATTGTATATTCTTTTTAAATCTTATATAACAGCTCTAGTGTGTAACAATGTCACGGTAATTAGAATCACAGTTTTGACTATTATGAGGCATTTTCTGCTCAGCTTGTGGTTCTAAAATGTAATTTCTGTCATTTGGCAGCCACACTGCCAAGAACGTAGCAAGGTGGGGGAGATGTGTAAACAATTTACTTAAGTTTCTATCCCAAATCAAAGCTAATGACACCCTAGAAGAGTCAAAATCCTCTGTTTTCATTATCAATCCCTGAGAAAACCTCCTCCCCTCCAAAATTTTTCTTCCAAGATCAAGCAAAGAGGGCAAATTTGAGACTTCCTGGTAACAGAGGGTGCAACTTAGGCTGCACTACAAAAAGCATCTGTGGAGAAACTCCCCAGGCCATCTCACGGAGCAGGCTCAGAGCACAGAGGTTTGCACTTGCTGAGGGATACCTGCTATTGCAGCGTTCATGTTCCACTACTTCTCTCCTAGTCTGTTTCTGCCTCCACAAAATAGCCCCAAGCTGAAGAAGTGAATGAAGCAAAGAGTAGATTAAGCATCGAGAAAACCAGCAAATTCAGGATTTTGTATCAGGGTAAATAGTGAAGACATTCTTGGCCCTTTAATGAATTTCATTTGATTCCCAGCTGAGCTGTTTCACATTGTGTTGTGCTTGTGGCTCTGGTAAAGTAAAAACACAGCTGAGGTGGCTGCTGTTAATACTGATGTGCTTTACTACTGCAATGATTGTGTTCACTATAGCTCCTCCAGACGTGCCCCACGCTTTGGACACAGACTCTACTTTTCTAACCTGTGACAAGTATGAGAGCAACTGGTTGGACGGGTAAAACAGCAGCTAGCTGGCAGTGTGTAAGTTCATAAAGCCTGGCCAAGCAGCCTCAAACAGTTTCTAAGGAAAATGAGGGATTAAACAACCAAATAACGAGGAATATATTGCCACTAAGTTTCTGAGAAGTCAAGGCAGGACAAGGGTTGGAATACCTAGAAAAAAGTCAGTGTTGAAATTTGACACCTCACAAATTTATGCAAACTGCCTCAGGACCTGACAGTGCACGATGTGAGCAGCATATAAAAGAAATATATATGAATACTAAATAGCAGTATGGTTGAAACCAGGAATAAGGACTTCCAATTTGGACAGTTAGATTATTATGGAGTTGTTTACTCTATAAATGGGGAGTAAGTCCTTCGTTTTGCTTTAGGAGTTTATAGAAGTTACATGAGCTCCCTGTATTTTAATTTTCTCATCTCTAATACCGAGATGAGAAACATGTATACAGAATCTGGTTATTTTCCTCAGTATGAGGTGATGCCTTGCTCAAGGAATAGCATGGAAGTAATTTCTGCCTCTGCGGAAGCAAGAATGGATTATCTAACAACAGCAAACTGTCACCATCATTTTGCTTTGCCAGGTAGAATAACTGATTCCTCTTTCTTTTTAAGGATAAAAACACAAATCACTTTATCCATGAAGAAAACATGCTGCCCTAAAAAGAGATCATTTCCTCTCCAAATCTAGTGGTTGCCCAGACAAAATCATCTCAGAAACACCACAAAAATAATGAGATGTAGTTGAACACAAGGAGACAACTCGAGAAAGGGAACAAAGTTAATAAATAAGGATGGGGGAAGCACAGGAGAATTCTTTGTGAGACAAGATATGCAGTTCAGAAATTAGACGATTTTTAAATGGTCAGCATGTTAGGAGGGCATTAAAGAAACATTCCGAGAGCAAACTTCAGCCCAGAGAGAGTACTCTTATTCTCTTAACTTCAGTACAATTTATTTCAAGTCAGTCAAAAAAGATCCCAAATGTATATGACACACTACTGCAGCTATGAGGAGATGAGTGACTGGGCTGGGAGCTGTAGAGGTGAATGCAGGACGGAACATCTGAGCCTCCTTTCCCCGCCATCCCTGAAGGAAATCATGGGACGTGCTGAGCTGCAGACCCCCAGATCCGAGCCCCTCCTCTGTCTCTTCCCAGCTGGCGGCTCGGGAGCTGGCACGTCTGCTGACCCGGCAGCGGGCCCTCCTCAGGTCCCACCGCTGCTCGTCCTCTTTTCTTGTGCGGGAGACAAGCACTCGTGCCCGCCGCCACACAGGCATGACATTTCTTTCTTCTGCTCTGCCTTCCCTCAGAGGGGCATTGCCGCTCGCAAGCACGGGCTGCCGAGCCCCTCTAAGGAGCTCGGGCACGGCCCGGGCGGTGGCAGAGAGCTCGGCGGGGGATGCGGCAGCGGAGCCGTGCGGCGCGCCCGCGCTGCTCCTCCCGCGCTGCTCCTCCCGGTACCGCTCCTCCCGGTACCGCTCCTCCCGGTACCGCTCCTCCCTCTACTGCTCCTCCCGGTACCGCTCCTCCCTCTACTGCTCCTCCCGGTACTGCTCCTCCCGGTACTGCTCCTCCCGGTACCGCTCCTCCCGCACCGCTCCCCCC
>VXBQ01015622.1:286062-356783 GCA_013400175.1 Phainopepla nitens | reverse complement strand
CGGTGCGCGGCGGGCCAGCCTCCCCGCGCCTCCCCGCGTCCCCCCGCGTCCCGGCCTCCTCCCTCCGGGTACAGCGCTTACCGGCGAAAATGGGCTCTTGGCAGGGTCAGCCGTTTGCGTCATAGTTCATCTTCTGGTGAACTGAAAAGAACTGAAAGTTACCTGATGCTCTCGTCAAACTCCATCGTAAGCGTTTGTGGGGAAACTTCAGGAAGGTTTAAAGTGACAAAAGTTTTTGAGAATCCCACCCTCCGCGTCTTTATGGCTTTCACGTCTGTTCGATCGTAATGGTGATTTATTTTTCGTATAGCAGTACTGTCTGAGCTTTACTCGACCCTTCTCAGTTGTTTTTTTCATAACTGGTATTCACATGTGAGCTCAAGACAGCACTCAGGCCTTTTGCAGTCTCCTGTCAAGAATAAGTGAATGGTTTACAATAATAACTTTGGGCATAAAGGAGGAACCTTTAGCTATGTACTATGCGTTGCAAACATTGTAGTGTAGAGAAGATGATGCAGAGAGAAGCTGTGTGACCTTGGGTTTCATTTATCTCTTGCTAATCTGTGAAGAAATAATTGAGCAGTAGACTGATTCCCCAACCATAGTTAATGCTTTCTTTGGTTCTGTAGCTGTAGGAGGAACATGGCATGGGATGTATTTTAGCAGATGCTAGTAACTTGTCCATTGAAATAGTGCCCATGCTGTCTTTCCTGCACCTTCTTCTCTAGGATTTAATCAAAACAAAATGGATTTTCAAACATTCAGGCTTTGGCTCAAATTCCATTAATCTCAGAAAAAATTTTAGCTGGTATTGAAGAAAATAGTGTTGTAACTGAATTAAAAAGGGTGAAGAAGTGAGCTTGCTTGTCAGTGTGTCTGGAGATCAGTATATAGTTAATTTTACTTTGGTTGTGTCACCTTGATGTCATTAGACTAATTGAGAAAATCTTGATTGACCATTCTTTTATGTCTCTTGAATTAAGGTATAGCACTTGTGAAGCTCAGCTTGGATGGAGATCATATGGATCATTACTGGTGTTATTGTTAGATTTTCACAGAAGTTGCCCTAAACCACCTTGTGTTGAAAAATTTTCCAGTTTTTGGGTCTTTTTGAGCAGATGGTACAAAATGCAGGGCTTTAGTTGTTTGTTTTCTTTTTTCCTGTTGGTCTTGGGTATCGGTGATGGGAAAGAGAAATGAGCTTTTTCACAGGATGGGTAACACGCCCTGTGGACATTAGCCCTAGATTGTTTTGGCCCAGGGTATTGCAGAGTCTGTTTATGCTCTAATGTAGAGGCCAGGTGTAGGATATTCAAGCTTAATGCTTCTGGGCTTGGCTAATTCATACTGAGGACAGCTGATGAGTTTTATCATCCCAACTTCTCTTCAAGTGTGCATCCAAATGAAAGGCTGGTGTGTTTTGGTACAAGGTTTTGGTCTCCACTTTGGAAGCATTCATTTGAAAAATTCTGTATTTTTTTTTTCTCTATTGCAAGAGATGAAAAGTAAAGTGAAAAAGGAGTCCTGCAACTGACCGTGCAAGGACTCCTCTTAAAAAACATAACTTTTCTATGTGTGAGCTTTAACAGATCCTGGTGCAACAAAGCTTTTCATGGGTGAGGTGATCCCAGCAGTGTTGTGACCTAGTTCCTAGCAAAGAACTTGAACACAGTTCTAGGAATTTTATGTAGCTCATTTCAGATCTTTCTAAAATGCCTGATTTATGGGAAACCAGGTGTTTGGTTGATATGTCCTTTATATACCCAGGCCTTTCTAAACAAGACTTTTTATACTTACATATTGCCTAAAGATGGACCTGCGTTTCAAGGTTAGGAAAGAAGAATAACATGTAACAAATGAAATAGTTTGTACCGTGCTTTGCTTTTCACTCAGGTTCTTGGAGACAGAGGTAGGAGCTTAACTATGGTTAAATATTTTTAGGTACCTGTGTGGTACAGGTAGTTAGGAACTGAAAATAACTGTGTTTTCCAGTGTGGGAGCTGTCATTTTTATTTTTTCTTTCTTTACTTTGTTGCTTTATCTCAAGCTTTGAAGTGTATTTGGAAATCTGTGTAGCAGGAAGACATCTTGTTTAACTTCATGGTCTTGATCAATGGATTTAGATGATCCAATACCACAGAGTGCTGTGATAATGAAAGAGAAGCTCATATATTGTTATGTAACATGTATTTTATGGTAAGGCTTGTTTACTTGAGACAAAGGTGATATGTTGTTCCTTTTTTTTTTTTTTATACTGATACTAATTATCCTAGAGAAAATGGCATGTTTCTTTCATAAATAAAAGAATTAGAAACTGTGTGGAGTGACAGGGAGCCAAAAACTGCAGGTGTAGCCAAGGAGTGTGATGTGTAGGCTTGAACATCACTTGGTACCTGGTGATGTGCAGCCTCTTACTAGGACTTTCTTGGGCTATGTAGAACTTTGAAGAATAAATATTTATCATATTTTCAGTGATACATTAAAGATGAATTTGTCCCATGAGTGGAAATATTAAAAAAAGCAAATACCTGTGTAATTCCATTTTGGGAGCAGGTTTTGGAGTACACAAGTGTAAAATGAGCACAATCTGCAAAGAGGCAGCAGTTCAAGAACTATTAAAATAACAGTTGACTTTGACAGAAAATGCATCTGACATATTGTCAGAATTGGACAGAATAAGCCAGGTTTTCTTTCCTTAACCTTGCACAGCAGCATCATGGTGTTAAACACATCACACCCTGCTAAAGGGAAGCAGTGACTTTCAGCTGTCCTGGCTGAGCTTTTTGGGGATCTTTGAGTGCTGTCACGGCAACTCTTGTTTCAGTCAGTAATCTCTTCAGTGGGTATCAAAATGAAAAAGAGAAAGGAATGGCATATTCTTTAAACTAGCTTTCTTTTGATATAAGTGAATTTTTCAAGGACTTGAAAACTATGATCCAGTTCATCGGTGGAAGTGTAGGTAATTACAGGAGGATTATTTTGTATTTGGTTGCTCAGTCTGAATGAACTGACACCTTACTGGACACAAAAATGAGACATAGATTGTGTCTCTTGGCTTGTCGTAGACTTCTTGCATGGTTTTAGGCAAAAGCAAACGTTGTCCCAAGTGCCTCTGTTCCTTAGAACTTGTAACCTTTTGTATTTACACGTGCCATTCGTGCCAGTTTAGAAAAACTCAAGTCTAAACCAAATGTATCAATTGCTCAGCAGCAGCCTGTAGGAGAGAGGAGAAGCGTAATTAAACTCTGTCCTTTCTTTACCTTATTTGTTGTTTTCTTCTAAAATCCCTAATGTCTTCTGCCCAGCCTTATGTTATGTCTCCAAGAATTAAGTTATTATTGTCTGACTCTTTTGATAGATTTCTTAGTAAAAAATTCATTGTTTGACAACATTGTAAAAAGACTTGTATAGTTTTACTCCAGTTCTTAGTTCTTTCTTTCTTCTACCTTTTACATAAAAATCAGTATTTCTAAAACTAGTAAATCTTTCATTCATCAGCTGATGTTCTATTCTTTGTCCTACAGGTTTTTTTCCATTGCTGTAAATACTGTACTTGTGTGATGAATGGTAGATGTACCTTCTGTTAATACATAATTCATACACTATTCCATTTGGAATCACACTGGAATGAAGGCATTGATAATTTCCAAGTAAATGAGTGGGTGGAAATCAGACAGCTTATTTATTTTTAGGCGTTTAGCTTGTCAGCTTTTGTGAATGTTTGTGTTCACTCACATTCTTGCCGTCTAACGTTGAATTTCCAGGGACCATCATATGTCTAGAACCATTTAACTTTGCCCATGCATATGAAATGTAACCCTGTGGTGGTTTTGGTTGAATTTCAAAACACAAAATGTAGCACAATAACAGTCTTATGAGTGTTCTGAGATCACTTCAGGTAGATGGAACAACTTCCAGTGCTTAATTTTTAACTGTCATTTACATTAACTCTGACTTTTGAAGTGCAAGAAAAACTGACAGTGTTTAGATCTATCGCTGTATTTGTTTTTCCAGCTGTTGTAAAGTTTTAAAAAAATATTAGTAACTATTATCCTGTTACTTTCTTATTAGTAAACCTACTATCTAGTAATGAAAACTATTTTCCTGAAGTTTTCTCAAAATTTGTTCTTGTGTATAGAACAGCTATACATTTATAAATGTACATGTGTATAAAATCACATTCTTAGCAATTTCCTGATCTCGAGGATAATAAAAGCTCGGGCAAGGTGGCGTTCTCTAGCTGACTTGATGAATATGCCTGCTCTCTTGGCCATCTTAAATGTACTCTTGAAGCAAAAATCCTAATAATAAAATAAACTGTTGTTTCTGTCTTGCCTAGGTAAACAGTGATTTTCTTTTATACTTTTGGAAACTTCCCTGGAGTAGAAAACCTTCATATCCATGTGTACCTTTACTGAAGCTCCTTACTCTAGGCATGTGTAGATTCCTTTCAGAGTGGAAGTTCTAATGGTTTTTCTAAAATCTCAAATGAAAATTTATCCACCTCTAGCAGAAATGCAATTTTATGTTGTTTGTAAATGTGTGAAACTACTCGGGAGAAATCTCTTGTAGCCTATTTTACCTAACAATGAATAAATTTTACTATCTATTGGATAACTATGTGTACATTTTTTTACTGCATATGTTATTGCCCTGAGAGTTTGCAGACTTAGAAGTTGAATTGATTATGTTAAAGCATGAGCACAGTTTGGGTAATAAGGTTTCAGAGATCTGTTCTCTAGTAGTTCTTTAATATTAGTAGAAGTCACTTTCTTGGCTCTGTTGCTCTTTAATCCCATTCTTCAGATGTGTATCTTATCTATCACATGCACATTCAAATTGCATTACTATCTGAAAATCTCTATTTTTTTCTCCCCTTTGCCCACAGATATGCGTGATAAAATGAGGAAATGGAGGGAAGAAAACTACCGAAACAGTGAACAGATAGTGGATGTTGGAGAGGAGTTAATTAATGAATATGCATCTAAACTTGGAGATGACAGTAAGTAAAAACTCATTATTTTAAAAGTTTTCTTGTCTGATTTGGTTTTCTTTCTTTTTTCAGTCTCTATTTTATTTAACAGCCTTTAGGTTGTCTTTCAGTATGTGCTAATGTTGATGAAATATATGTTTATATATTACTCTCTAAGTCTAAGAGGCTTCCAGTATTCCAAGAGCTTTTTTTTCCTGAATGTGGACTGCAGTGAAAACAACCATCAAAATTACCTGATAGCACCGTTAACTGCTGTATTAGTATTTAGACTGCAATGTGAAAACTTCATTTGAAACTCTTACTTAGATATTATTTGCCTGATTTTCTGTTCTTCAGCACTGTGACAGAAATTGAAGTAAGTCTTCACGGGGATCTGTCTAGAACATGGCAGTTATGATGTTGGGAAATATAGAGAATTACAGCTTTTTTGCCTTTCAAGATGTCAGAAAGTACTTTGGCACTAAAAGCTCTAAATTGCTTAAATAAGTTTTTGATTAATTCCAGCAGTTTCTTAATTTGTTTGTGTTTCAGCCGTGATTCATGGGAGTAGAAGAGGAAAAATGTACAGACAGAATTAATTATTCCTGTTTACATGATAGGTGTTTCCTATTATCTAAAACAAACCCCAAACCAATTATCTGCATTTTTTGTCTCTTTGTGCCCAGTTTGGATAATTTATGAACAGGTGATGATTGCTGCCCTGGACTGCAGTCGAGATGATTTGGCATTGGTAAGTTTTCAAGCTGACTTTTCTTTCACACTGTATCTATTCATCCTGGGTGTCTCTTCCAGATAGTTTTTTGGAAGTTACAGAATATTCTGAACTCCATAGCTTGGACTGGTAGAAAGAAATCAAGAAATACACAGCTGTGAAGAAACTGCCACCACGTACCTCCTCTAAGGCATAAATTTTGTTTAGACAGATCACATCTCTTCCAATAGCCATGAAAATATTTACAGCTACTCTGGTATGGGCTAAAGGTCAAGAATAATATTGAAGTTACCATATTGTACAGAGAGTGTTTGTTTATTGAAAACCTCTCAAATTATATTGGTTTTCTGAATGTTTTGAGGTAAAATGACCCATCTTACATGTCATATTATATGTCATGTTGGCTGCCATCAAAGAAAGTCACTGACATATTGGAGCAGGTTTTCAAGATGAATAAGGAGCTGGACTGCATAATGTATAAGGAAAGGCTGGGAGATCTGTCTTAAGTCTTAGGAAAGCAAAGAAGGGATTTTTTAATATGTACTGATGGGAAGGAAGGTATAAAGAAGGTGGGCACATATTTTCATAGGTGTGCAATGAAAGACGAGTGTGGGACATCAGCTGCAAAAAAGGAAATTCCACTTATGTATTAGGAAAAAACTTACTGAATGCTTTATGACAAATGGCACACTGAAGCTGTGAAATCTCCTTTGGAAGTGCTTAAAAATAGGTTGGGATATGGCTCTGCACTCCCTTGGAAACTGGCTGTGTTTTGAGTGGGGATTTGGAGCAAGTGACCTCCAAAAGTCCCTTGAAATCCAAGTTATTTGGTGATTGTTGATAAAAATATTGTTAATGGATATTTGAGTTTTGTCAATTTGTATGCAAATTTATTTGAATTATATAAACAACAATTGAGATAGAATTAGCTTATTTTGAACTGTAACCTGTTTGTTAGATTGAAAACAAAAAAAGCCACTGAAACAAACAAACAAAACAACCCAGTCAGCTTAGCTAATCCTTTAAAGGCAAAAACAGGAAAAGGCAAAAGTTTGTCTTACAGGAAAATTTTAATAATCTTTTCACCCCTCCTTCACAAAACAGTCAGAAGAAAACAGAGGCTTACCTTGTGCCCAGAAAGCCATCGAGCTTGAGGTTATTTCTAAGTAAAAAGCCATTTTCAGGGCTCTAGGTCTTCCACCGTCATTGATCCTCCAGTGCCTTGTTCTCTGTCAGACAACAAAATACCTCATAAAATCTTTGAGGTTCATCTGATGTCATTTGGGTAAAACTTATTGCAAGGGGTTAGACTAGAGGCTGAAGTTGGGAGAAGGGCAGTTTGAAAGAAGGCAGAACTAGACAGGGTTATCTGGCATCCCATATATATATATATACACACATATATATATATTTGGTAAAATATATATATTTGGTAAAATTTGTGTGGAATATGCTGGAAAATATAGTAATATAGTAAGACTTTGAACTTTTGAACCCACTGAACTTCCTTCTCTTTTGTTCCTCAGAAGAAAATACTGTTGTAGTATAGCTGTTTGTTTAAACAAAAACAAATAGACTTACTGTTCAAATAAATGCATTTCTATGTCCTGTTTTATATGTAAAACAGATTTGGTCTTTATTTTCAGGATCTTTTAAAGAAGACTTTCACAAATTTGTTGACGGAGCCAGTGTTGAAAGATCAGTTGTGAAACACTCTTTGTTTTTACTAACCCTGGCAGGAAGTTTAAATATCAGTGTCTGTGCCCTTTAAGGAATATTGCTTGAGATGAGGGAATGCAACATTTTATATGCAACTCAGAAGTGAGATTAAAAGCCTAGATGGAAACTTAGAGGGTTTTTAAAAATTTGATTGGTTTATAATAAATAAGTAGTTAATTCAAACAAGTCAGCATCATCTGTAGCCTTTTACTACAGCTGTGGCTCCAAAGTAGACAAACAACTTCTGATTTTTAGCAGTGAACTTTTGACAGCTGGGATGCATTTGCTTAGGGGATAGGTATCATCTACTCCAAATGAGAAGCTGAGGTAGTTTTCAGAGTAGTTTCTCTGACTTTTTTTTATTTTTCTTTCCTCTATTTATTAGTTTGTCCTTTCTGTCCTGCACAAAAAGCCCATGTGTAATGCATGCCCCTGCTGCAGCCAGCCAGTTGGTTCATGCAGGTGGTTTGGTACAGTCACCTGTTGTTGGCAGCACTTGCATTACCACTGTTCTATCTGCTGAAATCCAGGTTTATATTTCTCTGCCTTTGTCTGATGTTTAAAAAGTCAGAAGGCAAATTAAGTGCAAGTTGAAGTTTTACGTGCAAGTTATGTTTGCCATTGCAACTGAGAGAATCATGAAAGAATCTCACAAGTAGATTATTGACATGGTGCAAAACTAGTCCTCAATAAAATAAATTATTATGGGGATTACAAATCCCATTTTAAAAGAAGACATTCAGTGCTGCTGAGTCCAGAACATTTTGAAGATACAGCTGGCATAGTTTATTCATGCGCTTTTGGTTTTATCAGTGTTAGAGTGCGTTGTTCATTACTTTCTTACAACTTTTCCTGTCACTTTATTGTGTCTGATAGCTTTATCAACAGTTTATTTTGGCCCCTGGACTGCTGTGTTCGGTTGGGTAAAGACTGTGTAGTGAGATCTAATGTGAACAGTTCTGGTCTTGCATTACTCCTGCACTTGAGCACTACTATTGTCAATGAGGATTTTTTAGATGTAAATGTCTGTCTACAGATTGAGGACTTTGGTATCATAAGTTTTACAATTTTTGTTATTTGTACTTTTTTTTGAGAAAAATTGTGCAGATGTTTATAAAGATCACTGTTCTCCAGGGTTTGCTCTTCACTGGCCCACAGGATGGATTTATCGTATGCAAAAGTTCTTTTTTAAGTCTGCAAGGTTGTCTGGATTTTAAAAGCTGGAGTGAATCTACTTTTCTGGAGTTTTATGTAAATATTCCTGTCTCTTGAGAGTGGTCAGAGATTAGTTCAGACATCATGTCACATGCTGCTAAGTGCATGTAGTTTTTTATGACCAAAGCAACAGCAGTTGACCTAGCTATTACTCAAAGTGCCAGTAAACAATTTCTGTGCTAAACCTGAGCCTTTCTATGTGAAATTGCATTGTAAAGATCTGGGTTCGTTGCAAATTAAGGTGATTGTGGTGAGAATAGTCTGTTATTGCTTGAGGCTAGGTGTCACAACTTTGGTCGCTGTTGCTTTTCTCTCTTCTATTTCTTAGCATCTGGGAGAGATATGATTATTCCTCTTGCATGTGCTTTATCAACCTGTTTATCTACAGAAACAGAGGGACCCTACTAACCGTTACTGATTTGTACTTTTTCCTTTGACCTGTGGATTTGATGGAGCAGATTCTGTAGATAGGCCTCTGCTAGAACCTTAGGTCTGAATAACAAGTTTCTAAGTTGAGTTGCATAAATCAGTGCCTGGAAGAGGAGGATCAGTGTGAAGCTCTTAACATGATGCACACCACTGGTCTGTTTTGAGAGCCTGTGGACTGTCCTGCCTCCCACTGCCATGAGTCAGCTACGAACTTTACAATGCTATTTAGCCACTTTCTTGATATGGTTACGAGTTAGTTTGCTGTGGGGAAGTTGTGACTCAGTCCCTCTACCAAGCATCCTCTGTTAATCCAGAAAAATCTGCCTATGATGAATTCTTTTTATCCAGCCCAGGTGTCTCATTGATTTCAGGAGTTAAAAATTATGCCACTTCTGTCAGCAGGCAGTACCCAAGCCAGTGGCAAACATTTTCTTTGGATTTCAAAGTTTTATTTTAAAAATAAACACACAGCATTGTATTAGCATAGTTTGTTCCATTGTGAAATATCCATTTATTAAAGGAGTATCACTTAAGCTCTTACTGTCTGGTTTTTTTTTACTATCTTGTGTTACTCTAGGGCAACTAAATAGAGTTCAAGTTTTAATAGTGTCAGAGCTGTTTTAGTAGGTGAGTGTAATTTTCTGGGCAAATAACTATTTCCAAGGGGGCCTGACAACCTAATCTCCTATATGGAAGATACTTCTTAAAATTAGTCATCTCACAGGCAGATTTTCAGTTTCTGACCTTCTCTTTATCAATGCATTTTATTGCTTGTTTCAAAAATTGGTATTTACTTTTACTCAGAACTGGCATGGCAGGTAGTTAAACTCTGAGCCCAGGCCTTTTTTTTTTTTTTTTTTCTGGTTTTTCTTCTTCTAGCTTCTGTAAAGATAACTATATTCACAGTATTATTTTTGGTTCCCTGTAAAGTTTTGTCTCCAGGAACTGAGGCGGCAGTTTCCTGGGAGCCACAGAGTTAAACGATTAACTGGAATGCGATTTGAAGCTATGGAAAGGTAAAACCTGAATTTTAAAAAATGTACTTTCTGTCTGAAAAATGTGTTTGCTGTTTGTTAAAGAAGTATTCAACCATTACAAAATGGCAGAATAACGCTGGGCAGTTTCTTTTTAGGAAATATCAGTGTGCATGATCATTTTAAGATTTTTAGACGTCTGTATTGCATTTTTGCAGGTACTATGCAGTGTTTTCATTTTTGCAATCTTCCCGTCAGAGATCATCGATCAGAAGGATCTCTTACTTCACAGCATAAGTCATTATACAGCAGGACACTGCACAGTTTTTTGGCAAATTCTGTGAGATGTCAGTTTCATCTCAGAGAGCTAGGCACCATATGAACATCAGTGCCAGCATTTTTTTTGCCTTAATTATTCTTCTGTACTCCTGACTAGTGCAGGATGCAGCTCTTTACCCTTGTTTCCTGAGTGTGGGTAAATGAGCTTAAAAAGGATTAAATCTATAGAGTTTGTTACAGAAACAAATAAAAAAAATATATGGAATAGAATAGCAGAACATGTCATTATTTTGGATGGCTTTTCAAATTTTGGAGTTTCTGTTTCTTGGGAGATATGAAGGGGAAGTAAGGTGTGATGGTTGAACCTGTTGGGTAGAGATAAAGAGAGAACAGGCAGGGAGTGAGATGCTGGGTGTAAAATATCTAAGTTGCTGCTAAAATAGTATTTCATGAAGCGATTCCCACGTGTTTTTCTTAACTGGTGACAAAAAATACTGCTGTTGATACTTAGCACTCTTGCAAAAGAATTTTGTATAAATATAATTTGCTTAGTATATGTATATTATATTTCAATATAAAAAAATGCAGAGTAGTTATTAACTATTGGAAGAAGAGTGAAAAAGTCAGAAGTTCTGTCTTAGCAGAAATAAATGTGAATGATTTCTTTGTACAGGTATGATGATGCTATCCAGTTATATGACAGAATTTTACAAGAAGATTCAACTAATACAGTAAGTTGAAAAGATAATTCTAAACTGCACTGATGTATTGTTTGAAATTGTGACTATATTTTCTGTTTCAGTGTGGAAAAATGTGTGTCTGTGTTGCTGTATTTGTTTCCTTTAGTTTTCTATTACAATAACCAATGTTACCTTCATTTCACAATGGGAAGATGTGATGTAATACCTGCTTAAACACTGATTTTAGGAGACAGATTATAACTAGTGATCTTTCCAGAAGTCTTAGTAGTGTTTAGATGGGCCTTTCACCTCTTTAGTTTCCCAGAATATTGAGTATTTAAGAGACTAATATAGTCTGCCACCTGTCATCTATATTCCTAATGTGAAATCTTACTTAAGGATTAACTATTAATACATTAAGGTAGTGCTTGAATAGCAGTTATTTTGATTCATGTCTGGGACACTTTACTAGCTCTTGAATCAAAATGCATGAAGCATGCCAATTGTAAGAAACAAAGTCTGAGACAGACTGTACTGTTCTTCTAACCATTTTTTGAATACTGTTTGTGAAAGCCACTGTGAGCTATTAGCTGCCAAAATAAAAGTCTAGAGAAACTTGTAGCAATATATTTTGATTGATGTTTTTTCCCAGAAGGATAAAACTTCAAATATGAAGAACCTATGGAGTTTCAGATTTTTGTATGACACAGATATTTATTGAAAAGTCAAAAAATTATTATTAATGATTGAGGGTATAAGTGTTACTTGGTTTTGAGGAACTGTCTATTGGGTAAACTTCTGTGTAGATGTAATACTTGGGCTATTGCAGATGTTTTGGCTATCTCACGTAAATCTTCTTAGGTATGTGTTGAACTTCTGCCTTTCCTTGTACAGCTTATTTGATGTGGTCTGCTACTCAGGAGGGGAAAGCCCACAGAAACACAGATAACTGGGATTAACTAGGGTATGCCAGAGCTGGATATGGATCATGTGCCATCCCTTAAACTAAGTAAACCATTAAAAAAACTCCACAAAACAAATTAAAAAGCAAGCAGAAACAATAAAGGACACCCCAAACCTCCAGGGAGTAATTTTTGAGGCAACATTTCTGGAAACATTACCAAGTTAAGCACCCGGACAGCAGTGGTAGATGAGTCTATCTGCTAGCAGTGATAGAACTCACCGATTTTGTGCAAGGGTAAAAGAAACTGCTTCAGTTCTCCACTCTTCTTTTCCACTCTCCCTGAAATAGTAAAAGCTTGAGCTCAAGAAGTTTCGAGCACAAGATGCATAGGTGTCCACAGCAAATGGTGGATTTTATCACTTCATGGCCCCAGGTTAGAGTCATGTTGGACTAATTTGCAATGAAATCACGGAATGGATCACCATGGTGCATGTTTTATGACCTCTGACAGCAGTGGAAAATGGAGCACCATATTACAGTGGCTTTTATGGACCAGAGATCTTCAAAGTATGCATTTTTGGCAGTTTTAACTTTTCAGCTATCTCAACATAGCTAACATAAATTGAGTGCATTGTTGGATGACGTTACAAAACAAAATTATATATTTAAATATGTAAAATGCATGATCATTTCTTTATTTGAATTTTCTCCGTAACCAAATCATAAAGATCCATAAACTTGTAATATTTAGAAGTGTAAGTTGTAAATATTGGAATGGTTGTTTGGTTGAATTTCTTAATTCTTATAATAGAATTGGAGAATGTTAAATGCAAAAGAACGTTCCTTGCTATCTTACTAGAATTGATTGGGTAAGGTTTGCATGTCAAGAGTGAAAGTTAACTAAGAAGTTTTGGTAAGTTGTCCCGTGTAGATTTCTTTGTGTCATTTACCTTTTAATTATTTCCATGCACACATGTGGCTGTGTAGGAAAAGAAATATTTCAAGATTTTAGAAAAGCAACTGTTACTGAGTTTGTCTTGGCATTCACCTAACTTTATAGGAATTTCTTCTGGTCTGCTGACACATGGAGTTGCTTATATACGTTAAATGTTTTGGCAAGTACTTTAAGTGAAACGTAGACATTTGTTCACACAAATCATGTAAAAATCATACCTTCCATTGACTGATCAAAAAGTAGCATGGAAAAAAATTTTTCCAAAATGACTTCTTTTAGACACATAGCAGAATTTTAAATAAAAAGTAAAGTTTGAACTCAAGTTATGTAATGGACATTTACACTTTTGTATGAGGTTTTGTTGCTGAAATTAAGATAACAGTAATTACTTAATTTCTTAGCATAGAATTCAAAAGTCTTTATTTTTAAAATATGATCATCTCTAAGTTTTATCTCACTCTGCACTTGCTGAAAAAGATGGCTCATTTGACAATGGAACAGTGTTAATGTCACCTCAGAGATTTTGTTCATTTTTCAAAACATGTAGATATTGAGTAATAGTTTCTTTTCTAAAGGCTTTAATGAATGAAGTGTGAAATGCATAACTTGCGTGCATTGCAGTAGGGTAAGGATTAGAATCTTTTCCATTCTTGTCTGTTTTGGTTGAAATGATGGTGTGTTAGAGGTCAGGCTGGCAGATTCTTCTTACTAAGGCTGCATAGTATTTTCTATCACAGGGCTCCTTTTATTAATTTAAATTTCATGTAGTGTCCAAGTGAACATGTTTCTAGTGATGCTGAACAGTGGCTGATTTGTTTGTAGATCTTCAGATAAAATGCTTATTCTGTTTCTCAGAACAAAGTAAAAGTAGTGTTGGTAGAAAGGGCTTTTCTGTTTCTTTGTGCTCTTTATGTTATTTCACTGAGAAAGCCTTATCCTGCTCTGCTTTAAAGGAAAACCTTCCAGTTAGACAGCTAAATACTTTTTGTCAGTCGGGCTCTTCTTGGGGTGGTCTCTTCATGCAGAGCGAGAAGCTTGTTGATGAGAAAGGAAATTGAGTTCACCTATTCAAGACTTAAATTGGTGTCTGACATGCTCCACTGTCATCCTAGTGCACCTGCAGTTTCTCCTGATTATTCAACTCAACCATCAAAATTGCAGAGCACTTGGTCAACACCAGGGGAAAGTGAGATAAGGCACAAAATTCTACCTTAATTCTAATCCATAGAAAATCTGGAGTCTTTATTAGGATAATTCTTCAGGTGTTTTCCTTGCCACTTTTTCAGCCAAGCTTTTCCTACAAGACACCCTTTATGCTTCCTTAGCTTAGGACATATGGATAGTCTCATTACCATCACTGGTTTAGTAATATAATTGTGTGAATGAAATATTCTAAATTTTCGTAGTAAGACAGCATTCTCATTAACTCTGTTGTTTATAGGAGTGGGCAGGAACAGGTGTATGCATATGGTCATATGAAATTACCTTTTCTCTGACTATTTTGAGATTCTTTGTGTAGATGAGCTGGACATATTTCAGAAGAGGCACAGAAGGTGGTTGAAGATGTCTGGGAATCCAGAATACTAGAAGGATTCAGAGCAAAATCTTTGTACTTAGGATCATGTAAATAGGCAGCAGTTTTATACCATGAATATCTGAGTTCATCTCTTCCTGTGACTGTGCCTTACTACCGTCTTGACTCTATAGGTAACCTTTCTTTGCCTACCTCCTTGTCTCTACTAAATAAGATGAGAATAATGAGCACTGAATTTGAGCACTGGATATCTGTTTATCATCTGAACTGTGATAATTCCTTAAAACTGCTGCAGTAGTGTGAGTTCTTTTTGAACAGAGACCTCCTGTGAAGATCTTGCAGCTTTGTACCTTTATCTACATTATGCTGTGAGTTGCAAAAGGGAAAACTGCTCACCAAATGAAACATCTACTAATGGGGAGAATTTTCTGAGGTGACATGTATGTTTCCTTAAATATATTGGCCATACTGCTAGGAAAGACAGAACTAGACCTAAACATAGGTGTGTACAGCAGTAGTTTTAAAGGGAGTTGAAAATACAGCTTGGCACTCTCTGACAGAGAATGGAGTTGGTGAGAGTTGTGAAGAACAACAGCTGCTACTTTGGTTAGTTCCCAATGGGAACTGATGGGTAAGCTGGGAATGTACTATGTGGTCCTACAAAATGGATTTTTTTGCTTTTGACAGAGCATCTTTTACCATTGCAGGGTTTTTTTGCTTCTTGTTCAGTTGTGATTGGTGAAGTGAGAGAGCAGAGTGCATTCCACCATTTTTTCCCATGTTTTGTGCATGTAGCACTGTTAAATGTTGATGGAGATTTTGTCTCTTGAAATTAAGTATTTGAGAACAGAAAAGCAGCTGTACTGGAGTTGTGGCAAAAGTCCATTTTACATGTCCTGTGTGTAGCTTTGACCTATTGCAGATACTAGAAGTGTCTAAGAGCAGGGCAATGACAGTATGCTGTGGTCTGTTCTGCCAGTTTCTATTCATCTTCATGTTGCAGTTCTCCTGTGCCAGAAGTGATAACTCTGTTTTTAATAACTCTTCATGAAATTTCTGCATAGATTTTTTTTTAAACCTGCTTAAGTTTGCCATGCCTACATCTACAGCATAATTGAGAAATTAAATGTAATTTTTTAATGGATTGTGCAAATATCCCCTGTTCGTGGTTTTTTTTTTTCCTTTCCCACACCTTCAATGTAATGTTTTTATTTTATGCCTCTGAATTTGTCAGTTATTGTCAAGCAGTTGTTTTCACTTTATTAATACTCATGACTTTAGGGATCTTTTTCACTTTTCTTCCCTCTAAGCTCAGAAGTTCTAATGTGCAGCTGTGCCTTAAAACTCTGCTGCTGTTCTCCATGTCATTTCTGTGTTTTTTCCTGTATTTGGGTGAGAAATGAGAGGACTGAACAGCAGTCAGTATTACAAGTGCAAGAGCATTATGGACTTATCAATAACAAAGTGGTGCAAGGACATTTCTGTATTCTTTTCTGATAACTCCAGTATCACAGTATTTTCAGTCTGGGGTTTTGGGTCAGGGTTTTTGGATTTTTTAAGATAGTTTCTGAGCACTGAATTGATGTTTCACAGAACTGGAATCCTAACTGGAGATTCTCTTAACTGAGTATCACTCTCTTAACTGGAGATATTGAGTTAAATTGCTCTTGTTTGACCCTATGTGCAGTCATTTATGTAGATTAAATTTCATGGGTGTTTTATTGTGCTGGTAAAAGTATTCATTATGATTCATTATTGTGAATGCTATTGTTTGCTGTTGTCTTTTGTTCTTTATACTTAAATAAGTCCTTGTCAGCATTTAACTTTACATTGCTATTAATTCCCTTAGATCTCTTATCAAGAGTGCTGAGCAATAGTTTTTAGTACAGATGATTCTGGGATTCTCAGTGCTGAGAACTCTTTTCTGTATTTTATATCTTTTGACTTACTTATTTATCCATGTGAAGACCTTCACCTGTTAGGCCGTGGTAACTGTAGTTTCCTTCAGAGCTTTCAGCTTCAAGGTGAGGCATCTTGTTGAAATAATTTTTTAAGTCAGAGATAACTTTTGCGTGGATCTTTATTCATCTCCGCTTAGAGACTCCTTGAAGAACTCCACTAGATAAGGGAAGCCTTACTTTCCTCTGTGTAAACTGTTCTTTCTTTTTTGTTAGTATATAACATTTTTAATGTTTGCCAATTCCAGGCTTTAGCTTTTCAGCTTGTACAGCTCCTACCAATTAGCTCGGTGCTGGTATTAGACTTTCTAGGTTGTTTAGTGGATACGAAGAATTGCTTTGCTTTGACATTATCCCTAAAAGGGCAGCTTCAAGTCAGTAGCTCTGTGCCTGCATAGGTTTGCAAGATTTAACTGTCTTGCATGAATAACTTTGAAAAAAGTCTGAATTCTGGTAAGAATAAAAGCATGGTTGTGGTTGTTTTTGATTATATACTATTTTTGACATCTGTGTAATTTTTTTCCATGTATCTTAGTTGTAGCTGTTTACACTTCTGTTTTGATTTGTATATTGCAATTTGGAGGAAAATGTTTCAATATATCAAACTCTTAGACAAAATAAACCTTTTCTAAAATGTTAAAAAGAAAGAAAAATTTCTTTTTAAGATGAAAAGTATCATGTGTTTAATGCCGTAGTATTTATATAGATAAGAAATTCTTCCTTTCCTAGGGGTCTCAATCCCTTGGACTTCTCCTACTAATACTTTCTTTACAGCCGTGAAATTTAGAACAATGTTAGACTCTCTCTTGGTATGTTTTACTAATGAAATGCAGAAGTTGATAAACATTCAAGTCCTCACTTCATTTTCAGTCTACTTAATGCGAATTAAAAAGAATCATGAAAAATGGAGAATTAGTTCTTATGCAGGATTGGGGATTATTAGTCTTTAAAATAAATACCTTAGAAAAGTTTCGCTCCTTAATAAATTTGTACATACTGAAATAGCTTAGTCCATATGATTCTTTAAGTATTTCTTTAAGATGCATATATCTTTCCATTAAGAATTATGGATTTACAGAATTAGCCAATAACCATTGTTGTGTTTTGCTCTAAACTCTGGAAAATTGAGGAGGAAATCTGTGTCATAGTATCTGCATGGTCAGATGCCGCAGATCTTGTTACAGCACTGGAGGTTTTGCCTTTTCCTTTTTACTTAAGGTGGAAGGAGAAAGAAGATTGAGTTAATTTTTATATGAGGCTTGTTCTAGAAAGTCCTGCTGTTGTGATGTGAAGAACTGAAACATACCCCTTGAATACTATTTTTAAATCTTCATCAATGTAGTTGTTTGTGACTATTTTAGTAGGCTTCTTAGACTTTAAAATAATTTCAAGTCCCCATATTTAAAAAAGAATTTCTCAAGAATATTCTTGGTGGACTTGAACTTAATAGTTGAACAGATTTGTACTCTGTATTCTGCAGTTTTTTAGTATCTTGGAATAGGTCCCCTAAAAATGAGTTTGTATTTTGAGATGTGAGATTTTTGGTTAAGAGGGCCTTTAACATAATAAAACATGAAATTGCCTGGTTTACTTTTATCAGCTGGTTGTAAGGCAGGTAATAAATTGGAAATATGATATAAATGCTAGATAAAGCTTCTGTAGAATTGGTGTGAGTCTGGCTTTACTTAACAAATAACTATTTTTGTGTGCTCAAGTGGTTATTGTGTTGGCAGTGGTTCTGTGCAGTAAAGCATTTTGTTTAATTTATGTGGAAATAAATAAAAATTGATGCTATGAGTGTAAATTGTTATTAGTTATGCTGCTGTCCTCAGGATGCTCAGGAAACTGTGTGAGCCCCAGCTCACAGAGCAGCACTTAAGCTGACTCACACAGTGAGCTCAGGGGCAGTATAAATGAGAACAAGAATTAGAAGTTTGCTGCATACAAACTGGCCCATGTTTTGGTTGTAATGCAGGCCTTTTTGTATATATTTTTCTTAATGTACTGACCACCGGAATTACTGATTTTTTTTTTTATTTAAAAACTTACAGACTTTATAATTCAAAGAAAATCTATGAGAGTAGTCTGTGGAAACCATTAAAGGCAATAGTAGTTTGTTTTCATGTCTATTTTTTCACCTGTCATATCACTCTTACGAGTCACAGATGTACTGAACACCTCTATGCATATCTCTTGGCTTTATGATTTTATTCATATGATGGAAAAGGTTAGAATTTGCTTTAGAAAAAACTCTGCATCCTCATTGAATTCTTTCCAGTGGTTTTAAAAAGATTTTCAGAAATTCTGTGCTACTAGGCAACATTTTGTTCTTCCTCAGGATGTCAGCACTGTTTTGAGTGGCTGAGCCTCTCTTTTGTAAACTTGAAGTTCTCTGTAAATAAACTTATCTCCCAGCATTTTGAGGGTGAAGAGAGTCCAGATTCCAAGACCAGATGCTGCTATGTTTTTGGTGATGAGGAAGGTAGATTAAAAAAAGGAAGTTTTAAAAGTTGTAAAAGTGTAAGTTTGAATAAATTTCTTGGGATTTGGTGCAACAGGGAGATTCTATCAAATGTATAGGTAACTGATTTAATTCCTAAGTGCTACCACCAGCATATGCTAATTATGTCTAAGGCTTTTGTCCTTGTTATTCGATTGCATTAGATTACATGCTTGCTATAGGCAAACATCAACTTATATTTGTGACTAGAAATAGTTGTAGCTTTTCATAAATTAATGTCTTGAGGCTCCTGTGATTTATGTTACTTTGGAGTGCTGTGGTTAAGAAATAAAGGAGCAGCCATGGAAAAAAATCTGTTTCCAGACTCTTGGAGGACTGACTTGGATGCAATTGAAGGAGTTGCATTTGAAACAGAGAGGAGAGTGACTTATGCAGACTGTTCCTGTTTGCCATTGCAAATTGAGTTTTCATATGCATTGATTGATTTTATATATTTAATAGATTATTTTAGTTCTCAAGAGTTTATTTTAATCGGGCTTTTGATTTCTTAAAATTTTGAAAATAACGGAGTTGTTAATCCAAGAGCTACATTTAAAGAGCTACGTTTATAAAGTCGATAGTCTGTTACCTGCAAAAACCCTTCTGTCTTCCTAGGCAGTAATTGCTTGACACATTCCTTTGGCTGTGCAGGCTGTTATCCCCCCTTCCCCTCTTTTCATGTTTCAGGCTAAGTGGGCAGGTCACTGGGCTGTGTATAATGTCAGCTTTGGGTAGTGGGTTAACACTGCCCTGGTGTTCCCACCATAGAAGGGGATGACCTGCTTTACAAATGCTTTGAGAACTCCATAAAATGTGACAGCAAACAATGGTTTTGGTTGAGGTTTTTTTGATTGTTATTTTGTGGTTTTGTTTATTATAGCAGTATGATAAGCATGTGGGATTATTCTTTTTGAATTTAAAGAAAATAAATTTATTTATGCTGTTATCTTTGTTTTTAAAAAAGCAAAAATAAAATAGAGAGTGTGTTATTGTTACAGTGATAAATGTGTCGGCAGTTAAAATTTCCACTTATGGCTTTTAGCCAGGTGTTTCCCAGTAAAAGTAGAATACGGTGTGTAATTTCACGGGTTGCAGTTTGACAAAGAAGCAGGGGAAACCACCCTGCTTGTGTTCTAATTTGGTCCCCGAGTCTTCTCTCTGCCTATGTCTTATGTTTAATCCGAAGAGTGAAATATTTTTTTCCTCACTTGAATAGTTTTCATAGAATTGCCATTGAATGTGTGTTTGTGAGGGAGATAAAGGGGATGAATTAAAAGCAAAGAATGAACTTAGTGTCAAAAGCATTTCTAGGTTTTCTGTTTTGGTGCTTGAACTAATTTACCACTCTCTTGTTTTGGAAGCAATTGATTTGTTCAAATGGATTAAAGGATAAAAAATTATTTAGGAAAGTAGTTATGTTTAAAAAGCTGTAAATATACAAGAACTCTTAGGGTACATCATGAAGAAATTTATTTCAGAGCTATCTGAAATTCAAAGATGAAAATTGTTTTAAGATTCTGTTGAAGAGTTGTCCTGTCAAGGCTTCTGTAAGGTGGTACCCAACTGTATAAACATTTTAGAAGATATGAACTAGGATGAGACCTATGAAGGGGATAAACAGTGGGACTTAATTACCAGAGAAGTGTGCTTGATATTTTTTGTCATTAATATTACCTCATGGAGAAATGACATACAAGAGAGTGCGTGCACACGTAGACGTCACGGACGCCAGACCGTCTGTTGTCTCACGTCTGACCACAGTGGTTGTGGTCACTCAAGAGCACAGGGATTAGGGGCAAGGAAGGAACCTGATGGCATTCCTTTTTTCAGTTATATGTTATATTGGAATTGTATTTTCCTTCCATTCTGTCAGATTTCTGCTCTGATTACTTTCAGGGTTGCTAAGATGTGCTGTTTGTTCCCAGCTGGGAAGATTGCTTTGTTTTGAATTACATCATGCAAGCAAGTGTATGTTGATATTCAGTTAGTTTGAGCATAGTGCTGGTAACACCAAGGTCACAGGTTCAGTCTCTGGATGGACCATTCTTTTAAAAGTTGGGACTCGATGAGATCCTTGTGGGTCCCTTCCAACTCAGAATAATCTGTAAGACTGACAACACCTGTAGGCCTGAAAACTGTAACCAGCATTATTCAGAAGCTGGAATACTGGATTAAAGTACAGAATAATCAGCTTTTATAGTCCTCTGTATCTTTTCTCCTTCTGATCTCTAACAACTTCTATGTACTTCAAAATTTAAATACATTATAATTCTAATAACTCATTTTTATATTGTTTAAGTTGAAATACATTTTCTACCCACAGCAAAGTACTGCTCAGTTTTTGGCACTGAAATAGCAATTTTGTATTCCCTTTACATTGCAGAGCCTACTTTGTGCTCCAAGAATGATGAAAAACTTTTTTAGGAAATTGGTGTGTATTTAGCATTAGTTAAAAGTGCCATTCAGCACTTCAACAAGAATATTTTATAACGGCTGAAAGCCATACTTACACAGAGACAACCATGCGTACATGGGGTTATCTAGGACGCAGTCACCATTTCACCTCTACAGTCATGGATCTTGTGAATGACAAGGTGGGGGTCGTTGGAATGGCTGAAGATTAGCATCCCCTGCTGTTTTGTAATTATCAGAATCTGGACAGTCATTTATTTGGATGAAATAATGCATACAGTTTGTGCCTCCAAAGAAAAGCATACATAATGTGATTGTAAGAAGAGGTTTTCAGTCTCTCAGTGGGATGTCATAGGGTATGTTTATAAACTTCAACCTAGCAGTGTCTCTGCAGTGGAATTCCACTGCTATTGAGATAATAATTTGCACAGTCAAATTGCTTTCCTTACAAAAACGCAGGGAATTATGAGGTCTAATCCTTTATTAATGTCAACCCATAGGCAGCAAGAAAGCGTAAGATTGCCATTCGAAAAGCCCAGGGGAAAAATCTCGAGGCCATCCGAGAGCTGAATGAGTATCTGGAACAGTGAGTGTCTTACAAGAATACGGATTGTGTTTTGCTATTCTGATAAACCTTTTTAATTAAAGTGGAATTTGCATTTAATTTAAGCCTTTGCTTCAGTGCTAGTCATTTACCGAATCCCTTGCACATTCTTTCTTTTTTTCATTTTTCCCTCTCTTGTATTCTCTATACAGATTTGTTGGTGACCAAGAAGCTTGGCATGAACTTGCAGAACTTTACATCAATGAACATGAGTAAGTTGTTTGCTAAGTCTACATAAAAAGTGTTAATTTGAAACCCACTCTAAGTCAAAAACCTTAGTGATTTTTTTTTAAGGACTAGTGTTACAAAGTATGCTGTCTCATTTCCAATATTCTGAGCCTCAACTGGAAATAATTACCAAGCTTATTTGGCTACCAAATACTTTAAGAAGGCATTTGTTTTTCAAACAAAAAAGAGTTTACTTAATTACGTGTATATTTCAGTAATTTTTAAAAATCTGATGGTTAAAAGAAGTGGTTTGAGTGCAGCAGAGAATAGCACTTATTTCCCATTATTTTTCGGTCAAATTATGTGTTTTAGAAAAGTGAAATTCTTTACTTCTAAAATCAGTTGATTACAGCAACCAGTGTTCCAATTTTCTTTTAGCCTACCTCTCCCAGAACTTTTAGTAACCTTTAAAAAAAACCCCACAAAGCAAAACATAGATCCAGAGTTGGAGGGATCTGGTCGCCTGGGTACAAAACCCAATGCGATCAAGTATGCTGCATGTTGAAGTAACTTACTTATTGGATAGTTAATGTTTTTGTTAGCTTTTTTTATTGCTGTAGTGACAGGAGGAAATCCCAGTGTGAGAGGATTAGCTCAAAGCCTTAGTGCAAGTTTTCTAATATCACAGCATTAATTCAAACCTCCACCCAAAGGCGTATCCTTTTTTCCCCTCTTAGTTCTTCAGCCCAGCCTGAATTATATCACATTGTTTCCCTCTTTCCTTTTCAGAGGGTAGTAAAAGAATCAAATTGTCAAGGAAGAAATAGCCATTCTCCCTGTGAGGAAATTGTTCCCCAGTCACCTCTCCTTGCACCCCATTCTCAAAGAAAATAATTATTAAACTCTTTTAAATGATGACTTCAGGAGTAAACTAGAATTTTGGTACCCAGACTTCTATTTGTTTGGGGAAATCTACCAACCACTTCTCCAAGAAAATAGCTACTAAAAAAAAAATTGGCTAGAAAGATACTTAAGCTTGTCAAATCTGTCAGTACAAAAGTGAATGATAGAGTGGTGCAAACATACATATTCCATTATTGAGTTGGGTTTTTTTGCTATAATCTTTATTATAAAATTGTGCAATAAAACCCAGGAAAGAAATTGGGTTTGCTTGTATTTTTTTGGTCTGTAATTCCTGTGAAAAGCAATATATAGAACTTCAGTTCATGGAAAGAATTCACTGTCCTCACTGTACTTCCATGAGCATCATTATTATTATTTTGATAATAAAAAAAATTGGGCTCTTGGCTAAAAGCAACTAAAAGTTAAGTTTTAAAAAAGAAGGCAATTCATCCGTTCATGTGTTTTATCAGGGTCACAAGTCACAGGGCTTTTGAAATCACCATGCTCTCATTGTTCATAAACACACGTAGATGTACAAGGTTTACACAGTCCTCAGTTCTACCCTGTTCTGCAATGAGGACTCTGGCTTCTGCTTTTGGAGAATGAGGTGGCTGCCCTTTTATCTCCAGATTTATAAATGATATAGATACATGACTGTCATAACATACTCTGGAGAAAACCACAATGTATTTATTTTAGGATACAAGATTTTGCAGATAATGTGGTTTAATATGATCTCATAATTGCTAAATTGCTTTTACTGTGATATTAAATTTCTACCCACACTGCCATTATAAACCTTGTATCTCTGAATTTTGGAATCCTATCACATAAACTGTGCAGTAGTGCTATCACATATCTCTAGATGATGCAAATTCTGCAGACAGTTGTATTATTTGAAAGATTACGAAGCTAAGATTCTTCTCAGTAAACCTGCGTTTTGAGCTTGACTTCTTAATTCTTTCTGAAAGCTTTCCCTAAAAAAACTCAAGGACTAGCCTTTTCAAATGATGAGGATTTGGCCATTTGGAGAGGTCTGATGCTATTTTTATACATAGATTTGAACTGTTTGACTTTTAGAACTGTTGTTAGTATGGTTTTTTTTAATCTCAGTTCTGTGGTTGACTGTTGGCAGGTAAAGTTAATTGACAGTGTAAATGCTGTGATCAGTCTCTGCATTCATGAATCCTAAGGTAGCTGAATTTTCTTAGGGAAAAAAAGAATTATTTTCTAGTCTAGGTTCAGTGTCTTACAGTACCTAATACCTGTTTCTACTCATTACCCTTGCTGGTAAGAAATGGCACTTATTAATAAGAGATTGGTATATTAAATGCTTTTCATGAGCTGTTCCATTTATGCCTATGTGTATTTTTCTCCTGTGATATAAAAATTGTAACTTGGTTCTAAACATAATTTTAAAATGAAACATTTTTATTAATTGTGAATTGTGATTTTATGGGGGGAAAGTAAGGCTTTTATTGTGTTGTAAAAAACCTGAAGCAAAGAGCTGTGTACTCGTGTTTCATTTTATCACTGATTTTTGTATTCCTCAGCTATGCAAAGGCAGCCTTCTGCTTAGAGGAGCTTATGATGACTAATCCACACAACCACTTATATTGTCAACAATATGCTGAAGTAGGTATTTCAGAAAAATCAATTATGTCTGATTACATTTTCTGTTTTTATGTTACAGAAGTGGTGAAAATGGTTTCTTTAATTTTTCCCTAGGAGATTGAAAAGAGTTCACAGAGAATGCTAACATCTCATAGAACAGACCATATTCTGGCAGTGACTCAGTGACAGTGTGACTAAGCTAAATATAAGAGTTAGAGTAGGAATTATTGAAGATGAAAGCTAATCTTAAATGAACTTGTTAAAGTTTTTATGCACTTCTCAAAATAAGTGCATGAGATGGTAAACTTCTCTCCAACAATGCTGCCTAGGAGGTTATGATATATTGCATGTTACTGTGGATTCAGATCTGGGAATCCACATACCAAATTCTGCCTGAAGGAGCACTGGTGGAAGAGAAGTAAAACTAGAGGTAAAGTTAAAAGTTTTAGCTCAAGGTTTTAGCCATTTGAATTAATAATTAATATTTTTTACTAATTAATTAAATTATTAATGATTAATAAATAATAAATTTGTAAATGTTTTTCCCGGATTATACTGTTATACTGGGTTTAATATTTTTAGTTAACATGGATAAAACTGGGTTGAAATTAAAATTTGAAAGCCTAAGTAGCTTTCTCATATAAAGACTTTGAAGCATATATTCTAGTACTTATCCCTCTTTTTGTTGATCTAATATCTGGAAAAATGAATAGGAAAACACTGGAGTAATCCTCTAACCTTTGTGTGCTATTTTGAATACATAATGAAAGGCATTGTGTTGTTTTGTCAACTGTTTTCATGCATGCTGTGGGAACATAATGTCAGTATGGATTTATAGTAGTCAGAATTTAGATTAAAGTTTGTGCTACTTTTCATAAGAGACAATCCCAAGGTTTCAAGTATTTATTGGTAAAAAATAATCACTTTTTAATCTTGTGGCAATGCATTAATGAAATTAATGCTGGGGATTTTTCTCCTATAGTTAAATATTTTTGAATGTATATATTGCAAAGAACCTGGATTTCTCCCAGGCCAGTATTTGGCCTTTGATAGGACTCACCTGATTTGAAATGTCATGTGAAACAAACCTGGAGTGAATTTTTCTAATACCATGGCTTCAGAGTGAATGCCTGAGCTATGAATGACGTACGAGTTTCAGGAGCTTACCATTTTTACAGGTTAAATACACTCAGGGGGGTCTTGAAAACTTTGAGCTGTCAAGAAAGTATTTTGCACAAGCACTGAAGCTTAACAACAGAAATATGAGAGCTCTATTTGGACTTTACATGGTAAGCATGATTATATATTTTCCATGTTATCATTCTGTATATGTTTATGCATATATATTATCCTTTGCCATTTGCTGTTTTGTTTTTTCCCCTTGATTTTTAACTTAATAGCCCAGATTATTAACACTGTTTTTAAATACAGAGTATTTTACATATATCTGGAGTATGGATAATATTGTGCTAGTAACTACTCCTTACTGAAGTGCTCTTAACCTTAAAGGCTTGCCTCTATTTTCAGAACAATTACAGTTATTGGCACAAGAAAGTAAATCCTTTAAAAAGGATTTAAGACATGCTCCTCTCTAGAGGATGATGAACTGCTGAAAAACACCAGCGCAGTAGCAGTGATTCCTTGCATAGTGGATTTATTTATATAAGTAAAAAACTCTCTTTGGTTCTTAAGTAATATTTTTTATTCTTTCAGGTGACAGTGGGTGTATTTTATGTTGAGTCTTACCTGCTTTTAAAATGTGTTTTCTGATGCCACAGGGAAAAACGTCATGCTTTGTATGTCCAAACTGCAATTAAAGTGATGTATTTTATATTGTCTGTGGTAGCAAATAGAATGTGGAAAACTAATTCATAACTCCTACATTAGGAAAAGCAGATTGGACTAGCTGATCCATGTCCAGGTTTGGTTCTTAAGTTAATATAGAACTAAACTGAAGTCTAATGTAGCTTTAAATAGAACAAACAATAGTTTAAAAAGTCAAGCTAATTCTTATCTGGATGCTGTTTGCCAGTAACTTTGAAATTTTTTTGTCTTTTTCCACTATTACTTCACATGGGGCTTGGACTGTAAGGATGCTGAATGTCCTCAGCTTATTTCATGCACATAAATTTTATAATTACACTGGGTTTTGTTTTTATCTTATTTTATTCTTAGTCTGCCAGTCATATTGCTTCCAATCCAAAAGCAAGTGCAAAAATGAAAAAAGATAATATGAAATATGCCAGCTGGGCAGCAAACCAAATAAACAGAGCATACCAGGTTAGTACTTCATTGCTTTATGATGCTCTTAACATGCTCTGTAGTTCTTTTCTGCACTTTTATCAGCTGCTGTTCAAGAGGTTAGATATGACATGTAAATCAGCATCATCTGCTTGGATTTTTTGCATTCTGCTTCTGTTTGATTTCCGGGAAACCCTAATTAATATAAGGTTGATATTTTATAGTTATTAATTAATATAATTTACTTAATATCTTTAAACAGATTTTTTCCTACTAACATTAACTGAATGTACATTATTGTAATATTGACCTTCAAGACTTAGTTCTACAGCTATTTTGGTAAAATTTGATATGTCATAATTCTTAGAGTGACTTTGTTATCCACTTCTATTTTACTAGAAAAAAAAAGAAAATTCTTGAAGTTTTGTTTTCCTTAAGTTTACTCTAACCTTTCAAAATCATATTTAATTGCCTTAGTATTTGTGACTGAAGTTGGTTTTGTGTAGTTTTGTAGAAAAATTCTCACTGAGTTGTGAAAATGTAGACTTTGTAGGCCATAATCAAAGCTTGCTGAAGTCATTGGGAGTCTTTTCAACTTTTTGAAAAACTATGTGTAAACTTTTATATTTCCTATTGTATTATAAGCCTCTATTTCTTTCTATAACTATGAATGAAAACATGTTTTAGCTGGTAAGCTCTGCTGTCTGTGTATCCCAAATGTATTGTGTCTATTTCACTCCAATAGTGAAATATTTCACTCTGCCAATCTAAGTTTATATATAAGTAATCCTGGACACCTACATCATACTGTCCAATTCTCCCCACGACCTTTTTTTTGAGCAAAAGTATGGATATTAAATGCAATGGCTTTGTATACATGTAAACTTCTTTCTTGCTGCAATATTTCAGTACTGGAACCCAGTATTTAATTTTTTTCTTGTTGCTACTATTTCACAGTTAATAGTACCAAATGGCCTTTTTACAAGCACCATCTATTCTGGAATTAAATTAGATTTTCCTTTTACAACCAGTGTAGTTTTCTTAATACATACTGCATTTCAGTTCCTTGCCAAGGGTGCAGCTTCTTGTGGCTGATGTGTTTTTGATATATTCCAACTTAGAGGTATTTTCCATTTCTCCTAATTGGCCCTTTAGCTTCTGACTGTACAGTGAAGAGCATTGTATCCCTGGGGACATAATGAAGCATTTTATACTTATGTGGCTAAAGTTTATTTCTCTTCTGCTCTTTAAATCACTCTGGTAGTAAAAAACCCCAAAAAACAGCAGCAATGAACCCACAACAACAACAAAAACAACCCAAAGAAACAAAAAAAAACCCTAACAAATCCAACCAAAACAACCAAACACGTACAAAAATCTGTCAAAGAATGGAATACACCACAGATGCATAATTGACAGAACAAAACAGTTTTTAAAAGATGTGTGAATTTTTAGTAAAAAACAGTATTCCATGTTTTACATCTTAGTGAAATGAACTGCTTAGATTAGAGTGGATTTGCACATGTTTTAAGTAAATATTGTGACTGGGGTTCAGAGTACTGGTAGAGACTTGTTAGCACTTCTGGGAAACAGCCCCTTGCAGGGTGCATCAGGGTGAAAATTTAAAACCAGTGTTGGGTGTGGAATGGCCTAGAAGACCTGGAAATAGGCATCTCCTGGTTCTAAATATAATGGATGCTTAATTATGACAGTTGGACATTTTTAAATGCAGGAGATTTTGGGGAGGAGAGGAGATTGTTGTTGTTGTTTTTTGTTTTTTTTTTTGTTTTTCCTTTTAGTTTGAAATTTTTGTTACTTTTTCTGTGGAGTTCTTTTGGATCCTACATTAAGCATTTTTGGTTGATGCTTACCAGAACAGGCCATGTTAACACAACTAACATACATGCATACATGTATATATATATAGATATAGATATAGATATAGATAGATATAGATATAACCTGCTTTAGCTGCTCTTGTTAGCTGTTTGGGATACAATGTGAAGAACACTGTGATTAGAATCTTAGGGAAAATTCAGCTCTTAGGAAAATGAAAGTGCTCAAGCCAGGATGTGGCAAGTAAATGGGGTAAATACCCTCCTTTCTTCTTCCCTGAAGAACCACAAGGTGCTCTAGTGAGCAGAACTGGGCAGGACATCCCAGCCCAACCCTCCTGACCTTGCTGCAGGGCTGCAGAAGCGTTTGGCTGCTCCAGTCTCTGTGTCAGAGACTCAGAACATCCAGCAGCTGCATCCAGTGGTGGTAGGTGATGTTAGGTGGCACTTCCCCCATGAGGCAGTGTTGATTTGTTGCTCCCTCTGTGAGCTGAGCTGTTGGAGATTGTCACCGTTTGGACCTGAGGATGAAACCTTGCTCACTGGGTCAGGGGAAACCCTTACACTGCTCCTGCCTCAGTGGGTGGATATGTCTAGACAGTTTTGAAGCTGGATATTTATATGATCTCTATAAATCCTTCCTACTTTCCATGCATTATGTACCTGTAAAGTGCAGTAAGAGCCTTAAAAGCTTGTTGGGTTTGACATTGACTTGTTTTATTGGTTGGACATTCTCACACTGCTAAATGAAATTTTTCTGGTGGTCTAGGGAGCAAGATGATTTTAGAATCCTGATTTGGATGTCTATACAAATTATATGAATTTGGGACTTTAAATTGCAAGTTATTGATGCAAAAAGTTACTTTTGAGCAATTATCTTGCAGTGGGATCTTTCCCCATTTCCAGTTTGGATTTGAACTTGAATTACCAGCAGTTTGCTCAGTAATTTTGGAAAACTGCCTTTATTTTTTAAAATTACTGACTTTTAAATTATTTAATTATTTTTTAATTTATTTGATATGCAATTTACTAGTCTCCTTCTTTCATTTTATTCTGTCATTCAAGCAGTGTGCTTTGGCGCATGATTTTTGTTTTTCCTGTGCATTCCTCTATGAAATCAGAGGAACTTCTTAGTTTATTGTTATTTAAAGAAAGTGGTGTTTGAGTATAGGAAGAAAAACTTATTTCACCAATGTTGGTTAGACCATGCATCGCTGTCTTTACAGGAAGACATGGTGATAAAGAATAGTTTAAAAAATTTCTGAAATGCACAGATATTTGACACTCCAGCTAGTTAATATACTTATTTTGATGTTAAATATGTAACCATCCATGCTGATTAGTACTTCTCATCTCTGTCTAATCTAGGAGAAATGTAAACTTCTGCAGGAAGACAGAAAGGTTTTGTAGCTAGGGCTGCTGTATGGAGCTGGAATTCCTGGCTGCTAACACATCCTCTGACCAAAAAAAAAAAAAAAAAGTCATTATGTTTCAGGCCTCTTAAATTTAATTGACTAGGTGGAAAAAAAGAGACCAAATAAAGTTTAATTTTAATCCTTTATTTCAGAAGTTAGTGAAGTACTCCTTAGTCAAATAATTAGTTTTATGTTTATTATTATCATAAGCTTACTTTTGCCTTATGACTGGGAGACTGGATCATTCCATATGTGCAGACCCTAAGAAGAACTTATGTTTTTTCTGACTGAGAACATGAGTCACAGTTGCTTAAACACCGAAACAGAGTAAGGCTACCTGGTGCTCTTCAATTAGGTAATTGGTTTAGCATGTCCTCTGGCACAAGCATTTCAGCAAAGGCAGGCCAGTTTGATTAATGCTCACAAAAATCTTTAATGTGATCCTACTCATAGTAATTTTCCAGATATATGCTTCTTGGATACACTACTAAACTCTTCTGTGTTAGCAATCTACATGTTATTTATGGCAGGAGAGAGGTGATTTTGTTACTAACCATTTGGGAAACAGAAAATTAAATCATGATTTAAGAAATGGATTCCAGCTCAATCAGTCAAATTGCTGTGTAATGGCTGAATAGACAAAATAATTGTTCGTCAGGGCAAATTTGAAGTGATTACATTTCCAAGTGTGCTTCTGGTTGTTATGACGCAGAGTTTGGTTTTATTTGTTCAGCTTAAACTACATGTCAGTATCATGAAGGCAACTGCTCTTGAAATTAGCAAGTAGCATTTTTTTAAACTAATGTCATATGTCAATTTTGCTTCCAGTGTCCCTGACGAGAATAAGTAATATTTTTCTTACTTTGAAGCTTTTCTTTGCGTGCTTTCTGTGTGTCTTGCCAAGTGTGCTTTTTGACCACAGTATATTCAGGCTTCTGTGCTTTTTATTGAAATTTCTGAATGCTTTGAGTTTGAAACAATTTTTCACTTGAAACTTTTGACTTGTCTTTTTAAAACTTACTTGTTTTTGTGAAAGGATTTGGAATCCCAAGTGTCTGTTTAATGTGAACAAAGAGAGGATATTCAATCAGACATAAGCAAAAGTTGCTGCTTTCACCTTGGAGTGTATTAAGAAATCTTGGGTTTTCCTCTGAGGTTGGTTATTGCATGTCACTATGGAAACTGCACAACCTGAAGAATGGGTTTATATATACTACTAGAATCAAAACCTGGTACACCGGTTAATCACCTGGAAATATAAAACATGAAAATACAGTGTTTTCAGTACATCTCTGAGCTGTAAAGTGTTGTCACAGTAGCAAAATTTCTCATAACTGTTTGATTTGAAATAGCTTATCATTTACTGTGCCAAAACTATGTTTAAAAAAGGCAGTGCTGCTTGGGAATCACAATGCTAGATTGTAGCCTGGGGGTCAAGAGCAGGTTAACAGGTCCTGCAGCTTGTTGCTGGTGTGATATTACCTGAGTTTGATGACTTAATCTTTCTTAACAGGTCATGAAGAGTTTGCTAAATTAAGTTAATTACAAGAGAGAAGGGACACATTATAAATCAAGGACTAACTATGCGAGACACCAGTGGTATTTGAAATAAAAAACTTCAAATTGAAAATTTATTGAGTGTTTAGATGTTAACATTTAAGTAGAGAATAAGCTGTTTTACTAGAAGCAAGTTTTAGTTACTGTTTCTGTAATTTCTTTACCAACCCTCCCAACCTGAAATGCAAAACATTTTAGTGCAGGTGTATTAAAAGTGGTTAGGAGTTTCATTTGACTAAAGACCAACCTTGTCAATGAATCCTCTCTGTTAGATATGGCTGATGAGTGATTGAAATTGTCGGTATAGTTAGAAAAACCCTTCTGAGTTCAACATGGTGTGGTCAGCGTTTCCTATCCTTCTACCCCTTCCTTTCTAAAGCCATTAGTAGTATCTATTAAGCTGTATCTTTCTTACTTATCAAGGCAGGCTTTATTTCAAATGTTCTCTGAAACTGCTGTTTTGATAGCAGGCTACAATCAAGTACAACATCATCCCTCATGGTTACTTAGAGCCATAAAATGTATGTTGTCTGGATTATTTTATAGTAAATTTTGATAAGTAGAATTTTTTCTGCCTTGCTTTAACAGAAAGTATTCTTTCTTTGCTTCGTAGAAGAAGGTGATGTAGCTTTTATTCTGGTAAAAATTCTGAGATTTAGTTTGTGCTTTTATGTTTGTAGTAAATAGAGTTAATTATTGGTATTTGGTGTATAGAACTGATACTTTCACAGGATTTAGACATAGAATTTCAGATATGTGAGAAATAACAGTCCTTTCTTTCCTGTTTAGTTTGCAGGTCGCAGTAAGAAAGAAACTAAATATTCTTTGAAAGCAGTGGAAGACATGTTGGAGACCCTGCAAATCACTCAGTCCTAGCTTGGCACAGAGATCTAATATGAAATTTTCCAATACCACACTCAACCTGTAATGTTACTCTAGTGCTGTTAAAAGTTAATTTTGTATTGATTACGTGCTATATAAAATAACATTTTATGAAAAGTAAAATGCCTATTTATTGCTGCTATAAGAAATGTGATGAATACCCACTGAAATAAATAACTTATCCACATGAACGACATAAAGAAATGACGTGCTGCACATCAGTTTCCTCAGATTTTTGTATGTACAGTACCTGCTTCTAAGCCATAATTTGTAGAAATAAACTTGTTAAATGATTACAAAATACAGTGACTTATTGAACTTGCAAATGGAAATCACAAGTTTATATATGTAGATTAATAACATATGGTAATGTTTTTGTTATTTGCATATTTAAGAGTAAAAACATGCTACAGAGATACACCTTCTGGAAAATACATCAAGAAGTGATTATAAGTACACTTTACTCGAGAAGAAAGTTTAAGGGTTTTCTTAATGAAGAAAACATAATATCTACTTGATGTACTTGGTATCTAGTACTGTAGAAATGGAGAAAACTTTCTCATGGACTTCGCTTCTGAGGTGCTGTTGTACTGGCTTAAGGCCAAAGACATTCTTTCTTCTCTGTGGCTTTGTGGGCAGATGCTTCCATGTCCACATAATTCTCCATCAGTGTATGCATATTCCCATTTTTTTTCTTCTGTCTCTGTGTCCTTTCTTGTATGTGTGTTCCACGTGATGAATTTCAGCTGGGGCTCTGTGCTGCTTTCTACTGTTCTGTGTCCCTGGTGTGGGCACCCCTTTGCTGTGGCACTGAGAAGGTGACATGAGAGCTTGTTCAGCTGCCTTGCACTTACTGGGGGATAGTTTGTTACACCATCAGCATGAAGCATCTAGCACACTCTAAAACTGTGCTCTGTTTGTCTTTAGAGGCTTGTTCATTTACTCAGATAATTAGTCAAACACCCTAATCCAAGCATTTTGCACTTTGGTCATTCTGGATGTTGTTCAGATGTGTACTGTGTCAATTCAGTCGCACAGCTATCATTTCATTTACTACAGCTTCAGTAAGATTGCATAACAGCAGCAACATACCCTTGGCAGATTCTAATACCAGTATTGCAGTGCTGTTCTCGTGGCTGTTACAACCATCCAAGATGATTAGACTTCCAGATTTTATACTGCCTGGGTAGGTTAAAGGCTGTGTATTAAAATGTCTTTATTATGATCCTAGACTTGATGTAATAAACACAGCTGAGTTCCTTCTTAAAAACAAACAAGCAACAAAAGCTTCCTTGAAAGCTTGAAAATTTGTGTAACTGAGCTGTTTTTTGCATGAGACTGGGCCTTCAAGAAACATGTAGGATCAGACTTTTATCCATGAAGTCGGTTGGAATGTGACAGAATGGAGGCCATGCCATGAGAAATAATTGTATGTCGAATCTTAAAATAGCTTAATTCACTGCCACTGAAATACAAAACTGCAAATACTGCATAGTGTTATATTAAATCATCCAATTCTAACTTGGGGAAATAGTGCACATCCTTTTATAAAAATAATCCACAAACTGGCCTTAGAGCAGTACATGTGACTAGATTATATATGCTTTGGGTGGAAGTTGAAACATGTCAAGAGTTGGTTCTGTGTATTTCTGTTGCAGTCTTTGATTGTATAAGTGTGCCATCTAGAGTTTTAAGCCCTCATTAGTATTTTTTTTTCTGTTGTGCCTACATCTTGTATAACTTGGTTGCATTTTAAAATTAAAAATAGTGTGAGGTTGTACTGAAGGTTAAAATTACTTAGTGCATAATATTTTACCTCTAAGGTATTAAAAACCAGCAGTGCAGTATTTTTGTGTAGCAGACATCTGCTGAAATTTGTTGTAAAAAAAGCTTTGTTCAGAGGCAGCTTTTAATATAGCAGTGTCAGACTTGGGTATGTAGTATATCAGTTTCTCTGTAAGGAAATTTGTTCTGTTTCTTGTTTTCAGTTATTTGATGACAATTTTCATGTCATTTGGCTGCTTAGCACCTTATCATTTTCATTACTGCTTAGCATCTCTTTGAAATTACTATTTAGCACTCTGAATTGTGCTTGTATTTTGGCAAAATTTACACATAGTAGAGCTTACAAGTTAACGTAACAAATATTTCTGACAAAATTGTGTTTACTTCAAAGGTTAAATAATTTACTCCTATGAAAATGCATAGGCAGTCTCCGATAGAACTATTGAATTGCAGCAATGGAAATTGAGAGTATTTTCCAAATTCAGATTTTAAAATAAAGTTTAAAAATCCTCTGCAGGGGAAGTAATGGCATTAAATACCCTGCACTCTCAGCAAGAAAGGACATGCTGAGAAGAGAAGCTGTCATTTAATATGATCTTTATAAAAGTAGTTTTCCAGTTCTAGTAAATGATTTTGTAATGTTACGGATGCTGTGTTGCATTAAAGAATAGGTTTTCAGAGAATGGGTTACTTAATTAACAAATGAACTTCATTATGTTCTGTATTGTGCTCTGACAGTGACAAATGCTACTCAAACATATTATCAAGTGTTCAGTCTCCTCTTTCCAAAATAAAAGGCCACATTTTCACATTGTTTTAGTTGACAGCAGAGGCTTGGGACCTTTGCAATGCCAGCCTGTGTAGCAATGACTTTATTTTCTCAACTATACTTTGGTAATAGGCTTTACAGGAAGAGCTCAGTGTTACCTGATGAGGTAAAAGTCGTTGAAGAGCCACCAAAACCTCCAGTTCTGTCTTTGTGATACAAGTTATTGGTGATTTCTTCAAAACCATTTGTCCAACTGTTACACAGTTCATATTATGTAGCTGCAAAAAGCACATCTTGTTTAGAATATATCCCTGAATCTCTTCAGTTCAGTGCCCAGAATATCTTGCAGTTGCTATTGGAAACTCTGTTATTAGTCAACGGAGGACTTCCTCTTGGCAGTGCTGTATTTGTAATGGCATCCATGTTTGCTAGTCACTGCATTTACAGTGGAACTTGTATTTCAGCCAGCTTTGGAAGGGAGGGGAAAAGGAAAGCAAATTAAACTTGACTTACTGGCATGAATTTGTTAGCTTCTTGTTACTTGCACTCTCATCTTCCAAGAACACCAACCGTCGCTGCAGTCAGGTTTGCAATAATAATTCTTGTAATTTAATAGCTTCTATATATTCAGCTCTAAACTCAAAACTCCGTTTAATGTAAACCATAGAGATTCCAGTGAAACAGGGCTATGTGATGTGCACATACCCCCATATGCAGAAAGGGACTACACCCACCCTCTTTCAAGTTGGTGTCAGAGCAGAGGAGCATTAGTAGAGTTTTTGACTGTGGTTTTGTCTAGAAAATTAATGCAGCTTGGTATTTCTCAAAATATTGCTTAGTACTTGTTCAGTGTATGAATAGAATGTTGGGACTATGGTTTACTACAGCGAGTAGTCTACTGTACTACTGTCTACAGCAGTACAACAGACTACTTGAGTCTACCCAGAGACTAGTTACCAGGAATAAATAGGTCATTAATCTGCCTCTTAAAAATAAACTTTAAAAAAAAAAACCCAAACAACAAAACCCAACCCCTTCCTGCAAAAAAAAAAAAAAACACACAAAAAAACCCTGAACCCCCACCAAAAAACCCTACCAACCAAAACAAACAACCAACAACAACAGCAACAAAATGGAAAAAAAAAAAAACAAAGAAAAAAAAATCAACCCCACCAACATCACCTGGTAAAGTTGTTTTTCAGCTGCTGGATGTGTAATGAAAAACCTTTATCAGTGTTCTTCATAGGTGAATTTATTTTGCCCTTTGACAAGGATGTCCCCTGTACAAAGCAGTGCAATCTTTCCAGTGCTTATCAGGAAGGAAAAAAGGATCCCAGAGCTGAGCAGTCATGGCGGAAAGGACAAATTAACCTGGCCTGGCACAGCCCAGAGCCTGCAGAGTTGGTGCTCAGGGCCATGTGCTCGGAGACCCAGCACAGCCCTGAGCTCTGCCCAGCTGCTGCTAGGGCTGCACTTGGCCATGAGTCTCCCCACAGGATCTTGCTCCTACTAAGGACTGTCCTGTCCTCTGCTTTACTTTTTTCCCCTTGGCATCTCCACAGCTGGAGAATCTTGCAGATCTGTTTTTGCTTTGGGACTGGTATAGAGGTGAGGGGATATATATATATTTATATATATATATATTTATATATATATATGCCTCAGGTGAGGCTAGCTGAGGGTACCTCAGGTGATGGATCAGTTTGCTGGAGTGAGTTATCCTGGCTTTCTGAAGGTTTTGCACATTACTGTGGATACTGCAGGACCGGTGCACACCTCAAGGTCAGCATGTAAGCCTTTGCCTTGGTCTGAGACCACTCAAATCCTTTGTTGGTGCTTGACAAAGAGCTGGATGTGAGGTTGGATGTGATCCGTGCTGAATGACCTGGAAGTGGAAAGATCTGTTACGGTGACCTGGCGACTGCAGTTTGGGTCTCACAGTCACTGGGCCTTTTTGTGCATGTGTGTGAAACCATGGAGTGAATCACTTCAGGAAAACAGTTCCAGATGGGAGGCTCTTTATCCAAGTCAAAGGGATGGCTGGAGGGAGGACCAGCCACCTTTTCAGCTTGAGTGAGTTAGCAGAGGTCCACTAGCTCTCTGCCCTGTAGAAGGTGACAAAATCTGCTGTACTTTTGCATTGCCAAAATAATGATAGGTGTTAGGTTGTGTTTAAAATAAAAAACAAAACAAAACAAAAAACTGTTGTGCAAAAATGTTTCTCTCATCATCCCTGTGTACTTTAACTGCTTTTAATGTGAACTTGATGTTATGGTTCCTCATGACATTTGGGTGGCATGTAGGAGGCAGTGGAGAAGGACACACTCACAGTGACTGCTCACACGGGAAGTTTCTGGTGGGCTTCCATCATGGCAGGCCACACCCTATTTGCACTGCTTGTCTCATAGACAAGTGCTTGCTTAAATAACATTGCTCTTAGGATCCAGGCTAATTTTCCCCAAAGAAGGAAGGATCTTTTCCCAAATTTATATATTTTTTTCTGTAGCAAGCTTTTAGGTTTTGGACATGATGTTTGAAAGTGAAACTTTAAACCAGGCAGATGTAATCCTCCCAGGAAGAGACTGCAAAAATCAACAGTGAAGCAGTTTCAAAAAAAGTGAGCAGCAAGTAAAATTAACCATTGCCTCTGTTTATTTAGGTAATTGAGCTTGACACCGTGGTGTGTCTGACAAGTTGGTTTGTGTTTTTTATTCCATGAAGTACAGATACAACACTCATAGCTGTCACTGCCCATCTGAGAATGTTTGTTTCAGTTTAAGATGTTGACAACCGTGTAAATGTGGATAGATCATGAGGTGGGCAGCAGTATAAGAAAACTACCCAGTAGAACTGTATCTCTTTCCCTGGACAGCTATTGCAGTTTATTATGTTTAATGAAGAATCAAGAATGAAAACCATAAAAAAATATTAATAAGATCTATTAAAAGTCAATAGCTGCTGTCTGTTCAATTCTGAAATCAGTGTTGTTATTCCTTTTTAAAATTAAGTTATTGTTCTATGTGCTGCTTGGCCATTATTAGCAGGCTTTATTGTAAGCTGGAAATATGTTTGAAAGAGTCAAAGAGAGGGTGAAAACTCTGAGAAATCTATAAATACCTTGGTATTTATGCGATTGAGATAAATTGTATATAAAATGAACACAGAATTTCTGTTTTAAACATATCAATGCCATTTAGTTCCTTGTAACAATATTGTAATTGTAGTCATGCCAAGCTTTTTGATCAAAACTTCCCAGAAATGTGATGTCTATATGGAGCCAAAAGCTTTAATAAGCTTTTAAGTAAAATTTGATTTAGTTAAGTGTAGGCACCTCCCAGACTTAGAAAGGAGCCTTTGCTAATACAGATCATTTGTTCCTCTTGGGAAGCTCCCATATTCAGGTAATTCTGAGTCTGATAGCCATACGAAAGAAACAGCTACAAGTATTAGAGTAGTTTCAAAGAACATCAAGGCTTTTCCACAAACAAACCATCTTCTCAGTAGAGATGTAGATGTGGTCATTTGAGAGCAAATCAATACATGATACCATCATTGGAATTGGATGGAGAAGCCTAGAAAGGGACTTGCATCTGATTTTCTTTAGACCCTTTTTTTAAATGTGAAGTTTCCTGAAGAAGAAGGAAGTTTAGTGTTTCAGCTAACTACATCACAGTGAATTTTGGGGTGTGAGCCTGACAGGCTGGCGGGTGGCTGGGGTCAGTGAAGGAGCACTGCCTTACGCTGGGCCTTCCATGCCAAGGCAGTAGGGCCTGGTACCCTGCTCTAACATCTGTGCTGAGGATGAGAACAGACTTCCTTGTGTCTTTTCAATGCCCAACCATCGTATTCAATCTCATGAATGCCTGTATAACATGAATGGTGCTTTTAAACAAAATTCCAGTGATTTCCCAGTTCAGAGAAGATCAGTGATCCAATTTATTCCTTCCAGCTCTAGGAATACAAATATTTTGTTCAAAATGAGATCCTGGGCCCTATCCCTGGATTCCTGTTTAGACAACAAAATTAGGAATGGAATTCTCCAAGACATCAACTCCCAGTTGGCCTTGCTGGCACTTTCTCGATTCCAATTTTTTTTTTTAAATCAGACCGCATATTTAAGTGCTTAAGTGCTTAGACATGGATTTTATTCTTAAATTTAGGCAGCATTTTTTTAAAAATTTTATTTTGTGTCTTTCATTTGCCAGACTCCTAAGTAGAAGCAGAACAGATAGTTGTCTGAATCACCCTGGCTCTGTGTTTGTAAGCAGTTGAAGAGTAACTTTTCATGGAGGGCCCTCTGCACCTAAAGTAGAGAAAGAAAGCAATGAAAGTGATTGCTGACTAATGCAGTAAGATCAACATTTTAAACAAAATTAATGCAAAAAAGGCTACGGATTTGGGAAGTTGTAGGAGTTAGTTAGGTTAGAGGTCTGCTTGAAATATGGCAGGTGTAATGAAATCTGTGCCCTGCTGGGTTCTGGAGAAGCCCCATAGTCCTTTGTCTTCATGTCTCCATGTCCATTCCCACAGTCTCTCGCCTGTTGCCTCCCACCAGTTACATCTTTTGTGGTGGTTCTTTGGGCAGATTCCTGTCCATGTGCTGTGGCCAACTGTGACACAAATGAGGATGGAGGGATGACGTCTGGGTGGTGGTTTGTCTGTTTTGTCCTGTTTCCTCTTCAGTGCTGGGTGAGACCCGAGAGTGTGTTCTTTGGCACTGAACAAGAAATACCAGAAGACTGCCATATATTGGCTGTGTTCACTTACCTCTGGTCATTTCAGGTATTTGAGCCAGAGAAATCAGAAGTGTCAGGAGGATGTGTGTCTGCTGTTGCAACCCCACTGATCAGAAGAAATCTGTGGGACCAGTGTTTCAGTGCCACCATGGGAGTAGGAGGAAGGTGAGCACAAACACCCTGAATGAAGAAGGCTAAATAGATGGGAAGTTATACTACTGAGGACTGACTAGCTTGCAAGAATTTCATTTTACAATGAAATTGAGGTTTGGCTGCTGCTTTTGTTCCATAGCAGAAAAAAAGAAAAAACCGACAGAAGCCTTTTCATTGCTGCAAAAGCCATACCCACAAGGTTTACTCCACATGGATTACCAGTAACCTAATGACTGAGTCATTTCCCTGTGTGGTAGGAGGTGAGGGTTTATGTTGTCTACCTGATCACAAGAGACTTTAAACTTGTGTTTATTGTATTCCCAGCAAGTGACCTATCCATCATGTATGGAGTCAAGTCTCTGGCCCAGAGATGGTTGGAAAAAAGGGAGAACTCGGTATGAGACAGCTTCTCTTGGCAGCTTGAAAAGACAAACTTTGCCTTCCTTTCATGGTGAACTTCATGTATCAGCAACCTACTGAAGTGTTAACTGAGCTTGAATAAAGTAAATTATCTTTCAGACACACAGATGCATCTTCATATCTTTAAGATTAACTTAGCACATTGCTTGGCTCAGACCTCAAGTGATGTAACTGGTGCTGGCAAGGAAGGTGCATGCCATTACAAAGACAGATCTTAAAACATAACTTCATTTTTCTTACCTGCTTAAGTATGGTGGGTTTTCATTTTTTAATATTATTCTAGCAGGGTTAAGTAGATAAATTTCCTTATTATGCTGATCTTTCTATAAAAGACACCTGTAAATGCTGTTCTTTTTTACATTAGTAATGTCTTATCTCCTGGGTCATTCAGTCTGTGAGGTTACTTTTTCCCCTCCCTAGGTAGTTTAAAATACCTCAGAAAATAGGTAGCTTCACTGGAAATTATCTTTGATAAGTTATTTTTTTCTCTTGTGCAGTGGGTGTTACTCAATCTTTTTTAATGACAAAAATCTTGTGGGTCATGGTATAGCTCTGTAACCAGCAGGAAGCAACATCCCACTTCCTGAGTTTTGTTACTGACTTGGCTCTGCAACATGGTTCAATTCAGTAATTTAGGGTTTTTCTCCTTCATATTTCTCAAATGTAAAACATAATCAATAAAATCTTTTGCTTGCCCAAAAAAATCACTGCTCATAGGTGTTGCTATGAAATTAATACAGTGCTTATCAGTTTTATCCTGCTTAACTTCATAAATGTTGTATTACTAGTTGGCTGATCAACAAGCTAAATCTATCTGGGGAAATAAGTAATTTCTCACAGGTAACAAGAAATTTATGTCATGTGGGTCATTCCAGTCAGTGCTTCAAGTGACAGGAGAGTGTAGGGTAAATTTGGCAGAATTCATGTACATTTTATACCGGCTCCAGATGTTTAAAGCATTCTATGCATTCATTTTTAAAAATGGTCTTTTAATAGTTGAGGTGGTTATTAGTTTTTCTTCTCAAACTGAACTTCAATATAAGTAGTTGAGAGACATAAATTAGCATGTCTTGCTAACCTAAAACTTGTATTATTTATGGTTTATTTTCTATAGTTGTCAAGAGCTTTTGATCCTGTAATCTTCACTGACTATATAAAGATGATCTGCCATTTAGATTAACAAGAGAAATATATTTTAAATATGTTGTATGCAGAATTTTTATATGATCAAGTGCAAAATATAGATCACACAGTAAAGGGATGTGGAATAAAGTATGAAAAGGTCTTGAAGAAAAAAAAATGGGAAAAGGTTCTAAATGTTAGTGGGGTCACGGTTAATCCTGAAATTAAATATTCTGTATACTGAGAGTTTGATCAGCTCTGATTTAACTCAGCAGGAGTTTTTATTTTGATCTGAATGTGAACTTGATTTTGTGAGTTTTAGGTCATATATTATATTCCATTAAAATACTAATTTATATTTTGTAAAAAATTTTTAGACCATTTTCATTTATAATCATAGGTTTCTCTATATTGAAGGTGCTGCATTGCCAAATACCTTGTAATGAATGGGACACATGACAAGTTAAGCATTTAAAGTACATGATAAAATAAGGAACTCATTAAAAATTTTCTCTTATTTTTAAACTATTTTTCCATCACAAGTCTGAAAAGTAAGTGACTGATTTTTTTTTTTTTTTTTGATTGTCATTAGGCAGCTCTGGTATAATTTATATTAAGAGGTTTTGGCCTGTTTATGTGTGCTGAAATTTGCCAAAATTGGTAATGTGATATTCCATCTTTAGCAAGCCTATAGAGCAATAAATAATGACACATGACTGTACGTGAGTGTTGTTAGTTAATTTTTTTTTTGTGGTGTTCATGAAATGCAACAATCTTCCAACCCAAATTCTGCAGCATTAGGCAGCAAGTTGTAGTCTGAACTAAACCAGATGCTGATCAGCTCTGTTCCTATTATCGACTTGGGGCAGAGATGGTAACCAGACCTTATTTGCAATGTTAACATTTGGAACAGATTAACAGCAGTTAGGCTGAAATGAGAAACCTCCACTTCACTGAAAAGGTTCAAAACATGTAATGCTGTAAAAATCAGGACGTCTGTAGTATGTTAGATAGGAATAAATAAGTTAACTGTAAGCCGCACTTTCTCCTTCACAGGATGTGTTGTTTCCAGTTTATGAATGACTCTTTGAAGGGACATGTTTATGAGGTATAGTCAGGCTTAAGCCCTGATAAACCATCTACCTGATGAGGTAAAGTATATCCAAACTTGCTGTGCCTGTTTATTGTGAGAGAGCCCTCTCCAGAGCCGGGCTGTACAGAGATTGTTGTCTGGGGGACAAATCCCACACACATTTGTGAAGTGCAGAGGCTCAGGATACTTTTGACTGCCAGCCTTCTGCTACCTTCAAACCCAGCGGGGAACGTGCCCCAGAGGTCTTGTCAGAGTGCATGTGTACATGTGTACATGGGACATGTGGTGGCCCAGACATGGCACACTGGGCTAGGGATGTTTCTCTGTGCCTGCTTGTGGTATCTCAGAGGATTCACTGGGAACTGGAGGGGTTCAACAGGAGTGTAGCACAGGCCTAATGTCTTTTAGGCTGAAATTTGGCTAAATTTCACCACCTCTGCGTGAATATTGTATAGGTATTGCTTGCAACCATAAGCTTCTACAATGCGTTATTTCTGGTGTTTTATTACCTTCCTTCTCCTTTCCTGTGCTTTTTTATTAGGAATATTGCTTTAGCAGGAATTGAATAGCAAGCTTCAATTCTAAGGAGAGTATTTCGGCAAAAGTCAGTCAGAGATGTTGCTGGGTTCTCATTGTGTCACCTGCTGCATGTATTTTCCGTGTGCCTGGTTTGAAAAGGTATTCAGGTTTGCAGAGAGTAAAAGCTTTTTGAACACTCACATGCAAGACTTCTATTTAAATGCAGTTATTCAGCACTGTCAGTACAGATGTTGAGAGAGATGAAGTGGGGACATTAGCAACCCTGGTAATCTGGTCAGATTGTTCATATAGCAGCCATGTCAGCCAAGGAAATCTCCAACCACAGCTGCACACACGGAGAGCTGTGCTGGGGAAAGGATCAGCAGCAAAGTGCTTCGTTCACGAGTGGAGGGGCCTGTAATGGTGGATTGGTGGTGCTGAGCACTTGCCAGTAAGCTAAATGGAAAATCAAACCTTACATTGCGTAAACTGTTGCATGGATTTCAGTTCAGTTCATGTTGACTTGGAACGGGTTCTGGTTAAGTGCACAGTGTGGCTGGAGGTATGTGCTGGAGCTGTACCTGTGCTGGGCTGTGGCTTGTGTAACTTTCTACAGGTAAAGTTACAATCCCTTTTGTGGGAAGTAGCAACAGCCATCCCTGTCTTTTGGAAAGGAGCAAAACTGTAATGACAGGCACTCTGCCCTGTACTGCTCTGGCCAGGTGACTGGAAAGGAGGGACATGTTTGGCCTTCTCCTCAGTGGGATGGGGAGAGGAGCCAAGGTGTGGTCAGGTGGAGCAACAGCAGCACTAGGACAAACACTGCAAGGAAGGACCTGGAAAAACACCAAGACACAGAACCATTTACTCATTTACTGCATGCGAAGGGGTTAGAGATGTGATCTAAAACATGTCTTACCATGGGCAGCAAAGGAAGGGATCCTGGAAGCACAGGACAAGTGCCTGCCCGACGCTGTTTCTGTGTGTACACTTGGACCCATGCTACCCAGGGTTTTGCTCCTGGTATTCAGTCACAAAAAAGAAAAAGTTGCCTCCTAGCTTGTGTCCACCCAGCATGGATGGGAGCCAAGTTCAGGTGAATGAGTGGGTTCAGCCAGCTTTGGACCTATGCTGCAGAGGTCTGCTGGTTTTCCCTCCAGCAGTCCACAGCTGCATCACATAGTTCCTGAGTGAATCCACTTACAGGTCACCTGGGGATATGGGTGTAGTTCCAAAATTTATCATAAAAGTATGTTTAAAAAGCAAAAAAAGTAAGCCTTTTCCTTGATCTTCCATGTATTTGGGCCGTACGAAAATTGATCAAGCTGTTACTGAATTACAGGTCAGTGTGAAGCCATCCCTGGCGATGGTGTTACTTAGAAGCTTGTCTAAATTTCACTTTGCAGCTGGACCTCTTCTGTGCTCCCTGTATTTTAAATCAGAAAAAATATCTTCAGATGTAGAAGAAAAGCTGAGAGTATTTTGCAAGTAATAGTATTTTCCATGTGGAGGTGAAAAAGTAGTGAAATACTAAGCTGTTGGTATTTTAAAGCATGACTTCTTTTAGATGGTCTATATCTGTGGAGCACAAAGGAGGTATTAATTTTCCTCCTCAGGTTAGCAGCTATTGCCAAGGAAGCTTGGAGGGAATTATTTTATGGCACTGGCACTGCAGAAACATGCAGGTGGGTAGCTCTGAAGCATGGTTGATGTTGCTATCTTTGCTTAAAGACTGATCTGAGAGGGTATAGAGCATCAGCATACAGTGCAAGGTGGTGAAGCAGGAGTAAAATGCCAGCAAATAACTGCAGCTCAGCATGTCAGTACACACTGCTACGTGGCTGAGGTGTTAACATCTCCCACACTGAAACAGCTGCAAAACAGTTTATAACGTGGAAGCACAGCTTCAAGCAAGGCAGAGTTTTGAGAAGAAAACTTGAAGTGACACTGTTGCACAGAAAGTTTTGTGTGCCCAGCCTTTCATATTTTCAGTCCTTCACCTCTCTGCCTTTCTTCATCTCTCAGACAGATAATAGTTCTAAGAGGACTCTGCTCAGCTGTCATTTCAGCATCCACAGGACCAGTAACCAGGCCTCATTTCTGTGGGATATTTGCATAGGCAACCTGCTATGAAGACAAAATCATGCTATTTCTAATTCTTGCACTCTTTCTCTCTGCTTTATGTTTGCAATGAGCATTCCCATTGTAAAGGAACTCATTAGTCCTTTAAGCTCTTTTCGATATAAACCATTGCTTTTAAAGGTCCATTTTGCCTATTGTAAGAAATCTGACATATTGGAATTAGTGACAGAATTTTAAATATGGAGGTGATATGCTGTAAAATCTCAGTTGCAGTTTGCATTAGATTTAGATTTAAAATGAGCAAAAATGTAATTGAGGGATAAAAATTGGCAATACTCATAGCCTAGGAATTATGTTTCACACTTTGGAAGGAAAAGGGATTGGCTTATTTTTTTTCACTTTCAGGAACACTATTATTTTCTTACTTAATGGTTTCAGATGCTGTTAAATGAAAATAAATATTTCTGGATTAAGTGAATTTTGCAGGAGCTTTGTCCTGGGGTGTCTCTTGGAGTTTTACAGTATGACTCTTTGTGACAGCAACGGGTCACAAACCTTCATAAAGTGGCTTCCAGCCAGCCAGGAGTGACAGCTGGATTTGCTGGTGTTGCAGACACCCTGATGGAATGTGACCAACCTGCCCAGCCCAACATTTCCCCATGCTGGGGGGGTGGCTGCAGCAAGGGACAGCACTCAGACATCCCTTTGGAAAAAATGTGTTGTATTGCAAACAAAGAAGAAGAAAAAGGATTCAGATCTTGTAGGCCCAAGGATGTTGAATGTATGTGGCCCCATTTTATTGAAGTATTAGTTACCACAACTGGTATTGAAGTATTGAAGGACTTAGTTACCACAACTGTAACTTTGCCGGGCACCCAAATTAGTGGGAGAGGTTTGCTCTCAGCAGGAGCTCCCCATGGGCATCACCATCTCTCATATTTATTATTTATCATTTATTATTTACTATTTGTTATTTATTTTTATAAAACAATATATTATTCTTACTGTCTCAGACATGCATTTGGGTTAGCTACAAGCTTAATTATAAAGAAAAATCATATTTTTCGTGGTGATCCTTATAGGAAATTCTTGTCTTTTCCTTTCTCTACAACTGAAGAAGAAGACCCCTCTCCGTGAACCACACTGCCCTACCTCTCCCTCCTCAAGAGCCCAATCTCATGCTGTGCTCACACCTCCAGTCATGGCAGCAAAGTGGCTGAAACACTGGAATTTGGTGGAGTGAGAGCTCATCCATCAGAGACCAGCATCGCTCTTACAGTCACTCCAGAGCAGGCAGGATCCCCATCCTGGTACAGACAAGGCAAATTTGATCAATAGGCATTTCAGCTGCTTCTACTAAAAAGCAAACACAACCAACCATGTGGTTGTGAGGTCTGAAGCTTCAGCATACTGAACTGGGAGGTGGAAGTTATCTTGGAAAGCTGAGGTTTAGGCTAACCCTTACAGCCTCATATGTCTTGCAGCCACTCCCAGGAGCAAACAGCTCTCCTTGGGGAGTGGTAAAAATGACATAAATATGTAACTTATTTTAAAGACAGCCTATGATTTTAGATATACGATTGCTTTCCTGCCTTTTACTCATTTCGCTAAAGATCAATTACATTTTTTTTCCCAAATCTTTTTTTTACAACAAAAATTTGCATGTCAAATGATGGAAAAATGTTTTTGGTCTTTTTGCGAAGATCATGAACTACCATTTCGTTTTTCTTAAAAAAAAAAAAAAGTTCTGACTTGTACTCAAACACATTAATTCTTTAATTTCTTAGATGCATCTCTTCGGTTCCCTCCACTTCTTTTTAAATGGAGAAGCCTTTTTAGGCTTATGCCAGGTCAGATGCTCTTTCCAGTTTGCACAGTGTTGTTGCAGCAACACCCAAGGCACTGGACGGCTGAGGTGCTTTCTGGAGCACTTCATACCACAGTAACACTTTCTGAAGTCATCTGCATGTTGTCTGCATTGGTAACGTCCTCAGGCTGGACCAGGCTCTTAGAAGTGTCTTGATTTCGTTTTATTTTCAACTTGTAACACATGAAAGAGAGCTAGGAGAACAGTTAGTCAAAGATGAAGGTTTTACAAGTATTTCTCATTCACTTGAGGTAAAATAAATTCTTTACAGCATAAGTGGAATGTCTTTGCACTTGTTCCAGCATGGTTGTACCCAGCTCTGAGAGGAGAATGGTGCCTTTCCAAGTACACACGGTTAACTCTGCCAGCTTTACATGTAGCCTTTAGTCAGAGATGTATGTAATTTCTATTTTACAGCTGTCCAGACACACTTTTGAAAAACCTAAGCCGTATACACCAGATGTTAGTTAGTCCAGTGTGGTCTGCCTTGGACCCATTCCAAACCTGCCTGCATATAATTTTCAAGTCCCAACAGCCCTGCAGTGCTAAAAGATAAAAACTGACCATAACTGTACCCTTTCATATTACTCAAAGCTCAGTTTAATTATCTGAAACACTACCAGATACATAGTTCAATCAGGAGAATTCCACCTTAACATTAACTATTACCATAGCAATTTTTTTTTTCTAATTTGAGACAGGTTTTGGGTTACTAGCTCTGAATTATGCAAAGTTCAAATCAATGATTAATATAATTACCCAAAGAGGGGTTTTTCCTTAAATTGTAATTAATGGAGTGTGTTTATATGGTCTTATTGAGAAAGGCAGTCCATGAATTTATAAGATTTTGTTTTATGTACACATGGGTGGGGTATGTGTGTATGATTTGGACTTGATATTTAAAAAAATATGATTTACAGACCTGCTAAGCAACTGGCAGTGCTGATGAAATCCTCTCAAGAAAGAAAGTTTCTCAAATGTTTTGCGTCAGCCCTGTGAAGCATTTGCTTATAATCAAATGAATGGTGAAGTGCTTCCCTGAAGATGTCAGTAACCCAAAGCTGGTTTTAAATGAGGGCCTTCCGTGCCTGTAAAGTTTCTTTCAGAGCCCTGGTTCTGATTGTAGCCTGACTCTGAAGAGCTATTTAGGTTTCTAGCCCTCTGCTGTGGGATTTTTGTGCTTTGTAAGCCTCAACCCTTGCCCTGGAACCGTAAGGATAAGAAATATGAAGTTGTGTGGAGAGTCCCACTTTCTTTAGACAATATTTTCAATGTATTGATTATTATCTCGTATTACAACCGTATTTTAATATGAAAAAAAATAGAAAGTTTAATTGTTTGGTTATTTTGTAGTCATTGCTGATTTTCCTTTATTGGTATGAATTTTATGCATGTATTGATTGTGATAAATTTATCTCATTTATATTTGCTGAACTTTTTTATTTGTCTTACACGACCGTTCCTTTCGTTTTTGATCAGGAAAGAGTTCAGAGAAACAATAACCAAGGAAAATACTAGTGAGAATTTGTAAAACGTGATGACTGATGCTCAAAATGTGTAATCGATGGAAACAGCAGCCACTTGGTTATGAATTAATTTTATCAGCACACATAAGCAAGACCCCTGTGACAAATTAGAATAAACAAACACATTTGATTTTGATACTAAGTATTGAGCATGTTCATTTTATAAAGTAATCTATGTCTTGGCTGTTATTTCCCTGAATGATCCATTACATTTCAAGTGGTACTTCCAGGTAAAGCTAAATCAGATAAAAGTGTTTAATGAAGGAAGTAGGTATTTCTGTCTCACTCTGTGAATAGCTTCTTTCTTTTAAGATTTTTAAATAGAAATAACAACAGTTATAAGAAATATTTCCAGCTAATGTATTATCTTTTATAGATTTCTTATACCGACATTAATTAGACCCCTTCCTTCACATTTCTCCTTTTTGATTAATATTATCTTATGTTTTAACTTTATTTTCAACTTTAAATTTTGTGATCTCCTTCATGAGTCAGAATTGCAGAATACTGAAGATTTTTTTATCTTTCTGTCTTGCACTTTAAGAATACATTATTTTCCCAAACTGCCTTCACATTTGTGGCTCCAGCTCCCTGCTACACTTTCTCAGTGTTCCATTTGAGCTCCTGCTAAAACTGAAAGCTTTGGGAAAAATAAATCTAAGATGTCAGTGACTTAAAGCCCAGTGCTGTGAGTTTAAGATGTTTGCCTAATATCACATCACCGAAATGGAACAGATAAAGATGAAGTGTAAAGTATATGTAACGTGGCTTGCAGTTAAGTGCAGTAATTGGAGAATGCAGGCAGCAGATCTGGGAAGGTGATAAGGTAAGCAAAAGCTCCTTGGGAAAGGTAAACTGTCTGAAGAGCTGACAGTGATATGCACTGACTGGAAGGAACCCAAAATTGTTTTAGCCTTTAAGCATCCAACAGACATTGAAGTAATTGAGTAATCATACACTCTGGGTCCAGTATTCCTGTCACTGATACCCCATGTGTCTCAGTTATTGGTGTAATTTAAATCTGATAGCCACATAATGGACCAAATTCTCTTCTCTACTTTTCATAAGTTGTCCTATTGGATTCAATATGAAGAATGTTTGCTTAAGTGCAGTGAGCAGGATTTGTGTCATGAGGCTTATTTTGCTTCTCAAAAGTGATATTCCCTGCTGTATGAACTGTATAGCACCACAGAAGACAAAATACTTATTCTGGAGGAAAATACCCTGAAGCACCATAGATTAATTTAAATTCTCAAAAAGGTGTGAGCTTTTCTGTTTCTTCCAATGTTTAGGCACTTTTTCTTAATGTTTATGCCAAAAATTGTCCCCAAGTCTCCCTTTTGGTGCCAGCGTTTCGAAAGCGTGTCAGATTCTGCGCTGTAAAAGATGACGCCTGCTCCTATGTATTTCTTGGAATGACAGCTTCTACCTTTCAAAGGTCATTTGGGTCAGAAATTTTCATTAAAAAATATTTGAGTGCATGCCACATACCTTGTCTGCTTATTCAATCTTAATATTCAACGAAACATTTCAATATTGCTAAGCAGCCAGATCAGAATAAGCATTGGAGCATGGGAACATCTTTTAGTGCTGGTTTTGTATGTAGCACCTCATATGCTCAGGCTCGGGGTGCACAGGCTGTACTGTGGTGCAGGTAATAAATACTAATCATCAGGAGAGCTTTAAGGTGGGACCCATGCAATGAGCAGACAGCTCTGCAGAACAAGCCAGCCCTAAATTGTCTGGTGAAATCAGTGATGGGCTTTCACAGGTCGATTAATAGGCATGACGTGTTATAGGGCAGGTTAAAAGGATCTGGTCAACCCTCCAGCCTGCAGTGGATGGAAAGCAAGGCCCACAGTTTAATGCAGAAACTTGGCTCTTGTAGAATTTTCCCAGCTAGGAAATATGGCATCTCTTTTCTCGAGATTATGTGAGTTAGTTAATCTTGGGATTTGTTCAGCAGGTTTCTTTTGCAACCTCCTCCCTCTACAGGTTTCCTTCCACGCTCTCCACTCTCCCCAGCAATAGGGCTGCTTTCAGGTTGGCTCTAGCGCATTTACACTAGTCTGGCAAAATAAGTTAGTCTGAACAACTCCTAGTAAACTAGGCACAGCACTGCTGTGCAGTCATGCAGTGTAGCTGGTAGCACACCTTCTAGCCAGACCTGGGCTGTGACAACCATCATTTCTCCATGGAAGTATGTCCATGGAAAAGACATCCCTAACAGTCTGGGGAATAGGACAGCCAAGGAACTATTCCAAAAGCCAGAAGAGATGAGAGCACCCTCTTGGAGGACAGAGGGGCAGACTACAGCTGCATTGACATGAGCTGTGCTGTGCAAAGTCAGAAAACACTCTGGCACATCGTATGCAATAAAATAAACAACAGATATGCGTGCATTTGGGGACAAAAAGTTGTCCTCTGGTTGCAACCTGATTCTGTTCATTGAGACTCTGTATTTGGCTGAGATATCTGGTCCCCTTTATACTACAAAGAGCCTGCCAGGCTCTGAGACTCCCTCTGTCATCCCTTCTGCGGACAGCAGCACTTAATGGCTGTCACCCAGCTAACTTACACATCAGCTCCCCGCATCTTTCAAAGTTTTCACTCCTGGAAAGAGGACTGACTTCTCAGAGAGAAGGAAGGGTTGAAGATGCCTAGACTCTCTAAGACATGGCTGGTCCTATCTAACTGCATGGCTAAAGCTCACCCTGTAGCTCATGTTGTGATATCTGCATGCTTTGTCTAGGCATGATGAATGCAGCCTTGCTCTTTGCTTCCATCAAGCATATTGCTGCATGGCTCATCTTCAGCCTTGTTGCTTTGACCATGACACTTCTCTCTGTAATCCTTCCCTCTTCCCTCTTTATAATTTCAAAAATAAGCTCTTCTCTCTCATTTCATAAAACCTTTCAAAACTTAATCTTCACCCTACCCATTGTTCAGTAAAAAAGATCAACTCCACCTTCCATTACCCCTGTGAGAGGATTTCAGCCAGACTCTGCCAAGCTCTCTCCCTTGCTGTACTGCAGCAGGGGCAGGGCTCTGTCCACATCCCCATTCCATACAGCACATCTTCATTTTACCTGCTGCCTATGGAAAACTAGATGAATGTGGAAATGTCACTGACTATCCATACCCTGTAGTTATACTGTCTTGCCAATCTACATCAAGCCATTGCCTTTGGCTTTAAATTTGATTGAAAAAATGAGATTTGAAAATATGTTTAAGTTGGTCAGAATTATACATTTTAATAGGACATATGAAGCTCAATGGGTTTTTTTCTGAATTTGAGTTTAAATTCTTCTAGAGGAGGGTTGGTATATTATTTGAATCAGGTAGGTCTAGGAATAAACTCTAAAGTGTCATTGTAGCAGAGAATATTTTTAAAAAAATAGTAGCACTTGGAAAAATACTTGAACCTACTTCATTCTGCAGGAAATAATCCCTATCTTCTGCTGCCTCAAAGTGTTTGTCTGTTTTTGTATGTAGTGCTATACTTTTGTTGGTCTGGAATAGAAGCACTTGACTACTGTTTCTGATTTCAAAGTATGTATTGATTCCAGCAATTTTCCAAGATGTCTTTTTTAAAGTTAAAATCAAAACAGAATATGGTTCAAGGATATGACTGAGAGGAAATGGTACATATTTTCTCTTGTTTAATTCTGAATGCCAATATAAAAAAAAAATTAGAGTCAGTCTACCAAAAAAATTTACTTTAGAAAAAGTTACTTTAAAAAAGGTGATTTTTGTGGCAAATGGATTTCTTGCTGCTTGCTTCCTTCTTTTGCAATCGCAATTAACTTCTTCAATGCAAATAATGAGCTAAAAGTCATACAATATGTATGATTTTTTTGCTAAAAATGGAACCAGTTACCTTAGAGATTTGTAAATGTTGGAATAATATATGAGATTGTCTTTCCCAAAGCCCTGTAAAGCTTAGACTTTTCCATTGAGAGATGTCAGCTAAGGTGATTATGCTATGAGCAGACTAAGCCTTGGGATTTCACAGCAGATCTCAAATGTATTTAGTAAGACTAATTAGCTCATTTTAAACTGGACTTTGGTAGTTTTTAAAAAGAGGAGCACATTTATATTTTTTATAGTATTGCTATAGGACCAGTTCAAGGTAATTAAATGGAAAAATAATGTAATAAATTCTTGGAAACAATTCCCCTATAAATATTGGTTTATCATTTGGCATTCTCCTCTCATTTCCACCGGATACCAGTGGGATTTGTATATCCGCTTCCTTTATGTTTCTAATTAAGAAAGCACGTCAGATTTGTGGAAAACCTACACAATCTGTCACTTTGACTGCTGAGGAGCGGGAATGCTTCCCTGACCCCTATCCCCATCAATCTGAATAGATCCAATTTCTTTGATTTATATCGAATAGAATTTCATTGGTGGCTACTGCATAAATCTACAAAGACTTTCACATTTTTTTTCACCTAAACAATGATCGGGTGGAATGTGTCTGTTTAAAAGCGACCTTGCTCCAATACTTGAACTTTGGCTTATAACAGGGGAGAAAAATATTTTAGTTGTTTTTACTCCCAAAGAGTAAAAAAATTCATCACTGAGCTTTCGAAGGTATTTGGTTCACTTAAAGTTTTTCACCCAAAATCTGACATTCTGTCGTGCTTAAATGCAATTTATTCAGAAAAATTTACATCTTAATAAATGTAAAAAGGCTAATTAGGATAGGGTTATTGCTATTTTTTAAAAACACATTTCTTTGTAAAAACATGCCTTGTGCCAGCACTACCCAACTGACAAAGCCAAGCTGAAGTGCTTTAAACATTTGAAGACCTTCAGTTGACTTCCTTATAAATGTTGAGATGAGCCTTTTCTCTTCTCTGGGCTGGACCTGCAAGAGGCTTGTGGCGCAGAGGCAGGAGGGTTGCAGGGCTGTAACAGTGCCTGGCACTCCCATCCCCACAAAGCCCAAGGGCAGACACCAGGTCCAGGCTGTGCCCAGGCAGCCTCTTTCCATGCCCCAAGCTCCTGCCTACTGGGACAAGTCCTCGGCCCCACAGTGTGACCCAGCCTTGCCTGGGCGAGTGCTACGTGGGGCAGGAGTGGCATGGACACCTGCCTGCTGGAGCTGAGCCCGGCTCCTGGCCCGGCTTCATTTCCCCAGACAGAGAGGGTTGCTGCTTTGGGTCCCACAGAGACAGGGCTTAGGACTGAGGAGGGAACAGAAGGGGTGATGCATCTCCTCTCTGCTGCTCCTTGGCTGGCCCCATGTCTTCTGACGCTGATTTTGAAATGATACTTTACACCCCTTAATCATATTGCACTTGTTAGCCAAGACAAAACATGAGGGCACCCAGGTTGCAGTGAGTCCTGATGTGATGCTGCCTTAAATCCTGCCTTCATTTCCTCTGATCCCGGGTATGTCTGGGAATCTGTGAGGGAACTGACTGGTAAGCAAGGATGGTTTAACTGCCCAGCACTGAATGTCTGTGTGCACACCACTGTCTTCTGCCAAGGGGAACCACACTGTGTTTTTGGAGCAGCATATTGTGTCTACAGGTATCTCTGTGCAAGCGAAATGGGCTGTAGCCAGGGCTCTCCCTGCCTCAGAAAATTTTGGAGGGCCCCTTCAGCTGATACAAGGGATGTCACAGGCTGGATATCACCCCTAGTGCACAGCCCAGAATTTGATGGTAGCAGTGGAACTGCCTCATTGCCAGAGAGCACACTCAGGCAGATTTACATTATTAGCCATCACATCCTATACAGTATTCACAGATAGTCATAAAAAAAGCATCTGAAAGATTCAATGTTTCTACCTTAGAGTTTTACTCACTACTTACCTCACCCCAGGAGCAATCCACAGCAAGAATTAGGGTTCTACTTTCACTTTAGGGACCAAAACCCATGCTCATTTATTCTAGCTCACCCTCCAACTGCAGAAGGAGTTGGGGTATCTGCAGAGACAACCTGCTGAACCCCAAACCATTTAAAGCAAACTACAGCTCAGTGCAGCTTAACAACAATTTTGTCTCCTCCGTGTGATTTGAATCACACAGTCAAAGCCAGCTTGCCATGAGGCATTTTTTGGGAAGCCTTCCAAAGCACTTCTTTTTGCTTCTAAAAGAGAATATTCAGGTAAATCTTTGGTATTTCTGAAGATTGCTTTTTTCCTTGGGGGTTTATTCAAGTACAGTGTTTTTGCAAACTTTTGCATACTTTCCTTCTGGTCACTGTAGTGAAAACTCCCATTCCAAAGCACTGACAAATATGATTTTTGCTAGGGTGCAGGGTGCTATGATTTTTGCTAGTGCTGCAGGAAGAATTTGCATAGCGCAAGATTTCATTACAAGAATCTGGAAAATTTAAAGCCCTTCTTTTGTTTTCAAAGTGTGCAGAAGATGGATCACCACTGGGTTGCTCAGGTTCTACGAACAAGCTTCCTTGCCAGAGGTTACTGATCTGGTATTTAGCATCCTATCACTCTCCTTAATTATGGGTACTGCAAAATTCCTCATCTAGATTAACACATTACATGTAATTACTTACCATTCCGGAGTTCTGCATCATAAACTGCTCACTTTATGATGTCTGAGATGATAGATAAAATTTTTTATTCCAGAGTTGTAAGTAACATCTCCAGCCTAACTGGAGAGCAATTTTTAGTCCACACTAAACTGGAATGCAATTTTAACCCTTATATTTCTTTGACTCTGATAATTCCCTTAGTGTCCTTCTATATTGGTCATATGTCTTCTCTGTGTCTGATGCTGCTTTGCAAACATACACATTATTGAATTTTGACCAGCAACAGATCACAGGCTTTACCAAATGGCTGCATGAACATGCCTTGATATTATAAATATAATTCCTATATTTCAATCTTTGCTTCTTTACTCTTTGGCATCAGACAAAGAGAGGACAGAAGCAGTAAAAATGAGATGTAGATGTTTCTTTGAATGTGCTTCATCTCCAAACACCCGTGGAAAGACCCTGAGCAGCCCACCTAGGGTGATACAGCAACAGGGAATGGCACAGAAGCTCTTGCAGATGCTTGGGAATGGTGCTTGAAGTAGTTCAGGAGTGTGCCATGTGTGCAATCTGCCTGACAGACGCTCAGCCACCAACTGTGCCTGATGAGACGCTAACGAGGGTAAGGCAGGGAGAGGAGCAGAAACACAAACATGAGATAGACCCTGTGTAGCACCATTTGTGTACCCTTACCCCGGCACCTCCTGCCACTGCTTGGTCTCACCTGGGAGCCGCTGGATGAACCAGTGGCAAAACTTTTGTGCTGCACTGCCCAACCTTCCTGCGTGAACTTTAAGAAACAGGCCTGGGGGCAGACATGACAGGATGGAATATGTCCTCCTCCAAGGGGCTGCAGGGTGCAGGTGTCCCCCAAGCTGGTACCTGCTCCTTAGTCCCAGCCACAGGGACAATGTTTCAAGTGGAAGTTTGCACATGACTGGAGAGAATCCAGGGAAAGCTCAGTAAATGCTCTGCCATTTTAGGTACAGATGGAGCTTTCATTTATGCCTTGGGGCTGGATGATGGCAGCTTTGAAGATTTACTTTTTGTTTGCTGACAGAGCTCTGAAATATTTGGATAAGCATGGAGATTACTTCTATCAAGCTGAAAAGTCCAGCGTTGTGTAATAAATTCATACTCCGGAGACTGAGGAACTATCCGACACTTTAGAGAAGAAGAAATCATATATTCAGGACAGTGCAAATGTTATGCTGGAGACTTACATTTAAATGCGTGCAACAGTGATAAAATAGCGAAGTCTGTATCAAGAATACAAAAATTCTATGTTGGTAGTCTCTATGTAAAAAATGAAAAGGGGTCCCCAGTTTACCTGAGGCCAGAGGGAGAGCTGCACCTGAAAACCATTGTGCCCCTGTTTGCCCACTATGGAGAACAGCGACACTTGACCTTGGAACCATAATGTTCCCAACTTCTATGTTTATCAAATATATGCTGGCAGGCCACAATGAGAAAATGTAAAGTCTGACCATGAAAACTGTGCCTCAAAACCAGCCATATGCAAACTAGTACCTTTGATTTCTCTGGTTGCTGGAGAGTAACCCAAGACAGGGAAGCAAACATTGCCACTAGGTCTGTCCAGACCGTCAGGAATCACTGTAGCACAAATAACAACTCGCTACTTCTGCAGTTCCCTGTGCCTGCAAATTACAGACAGCAACACAAGAAAAAACAAGCATTGCATTCATTACTTGGTCCTAAACTGAGGAGAGGCTGGGTAGCTCTGTGGGGCATGGCAGCGGCTCACGGAAGCGCATTCCCAGTGTGGGTTAGATTGGGTGCTGCATGTTCTCAGCAAGGTCAAGGGGTTGGGCAGTTTGTGGATCCAACCAGGTTTCTGTGGTGGCCACCACAGCAGCTATGGTGGATTTTCTCCTCCTATGAAGTTTATTTGCTGCCCCTTTCCATCTCAGGAGGAAATCTTCTTTCTTATTGAAGGTTTAGTGGAAGGCTTCAGTGTGCCTCTGGACATTAACATAAATACTTCACAGAGAGTTTTGAGGAGAATGATACATATTTTTGTTCAAAAGTGTTTTGACTGCATATTTTTCATTACAGAATAATTGAGATATTTTAAGTTTTAGTCACAAAAGTTGGGCTTCTGCCAAATAATTTTTTATTAATTACCTCTAGGCCTGGGGGATTCAAGTAAAGCACCAGAATAATGTCACCTGTGAGAGAGCAGATTATACATCTGGGAGAATGAGAATTAGGCCATTATAGTATGCAAAATATATCAACAGAGAATCATAGAGTCATTAAGGTTGGGAAAGACCTACAAAATCACTGAACCCAACCATTCACCTAACACACACAGGTCCACCACTAAATTGATAGGTGCATGTCCCTAAGCACCATATCTCCATGGTTTTTGAACACTTTCTGTGATGATGATGATTCCACTGCTTCCTTAGGCAGCCTGTTCCAGAGCTTGACCAATCTTTCACTGAAGAAATGTTTCCTAATACCCAATATAAACCTCCTCTGGTGCAACTTGAGGCCATTTCCTCTTTTCTTGTCAATTATTACCTGGGAGAAGAGAATGACCTTCAACTCATGTCCCCTAATGTATAATCCCTGCTGAGCAAGAGTTTGGACAAGGAGACTGTCACAGGTCCTTCCAAACTTTGTTAGGGCCGAGCAGTAATCAGTAGCTGTGAAATGGAGAAATAAGATTTTATTACTTATTTCTTTTAGATAAAATGGTTTTGTTTAATACTCAGTATTTTCATTTTAAGTCTCTACATGTACCTTCTGAGAAGCACATCCACCTTTGTTTCTTGTTTTTCTTGACTGATGCAAAGTATACAAACCAAAGTGAGACATACTTATAATTACTCTGTTGTTTAGCAGCTTTTCCCATGTTTTTCAGTTAAATTGCTGATCTTCTGTTGGAGACACAGGGACTAAAATCTTCCCACCCATGTTCCCAATCATAAGAATATGGTAATGTGTGTATTTGCTATGAGTATCTACAGTACTCTGCATTAGGGAGAGGAAGGCTGCTTCTTGTGATTCACACGAGAGTTGCAAGGTCCATGGCCTTAAGAAGACTTAGAAGAAAGTGATGTTCAAGGGGACGTCATCATCTGCACAGGTAAACATTAGTGTTGCAATTGTTTTATCTCAAAAAGTGGAGTTGCAAAGGATTCAGGGAGTCTCAGATGTTTCTCAGCCTCACCTTTTTAATACTTTGGGAAATTGAACAGGCTCAGTGCTTGGTGTGGCCTCATGGTCAAAGAAGCAGGGCAGAAGCACAGCGTGTTCCTCCTCTCCAGCAGCAATCCACAACCATCTGACCTTGGCCTCAGGTCACTCAGCAGGATTTGCTATTCCTGAAGTCACCATTTGCACTGTGGCCTATCCCAGCCTACAGTGTCTGAGGAGCAACAGACCATGGGATAACTGCACGACCAGGTCCAGGCATGGAATCTGGCAGCAGGTCAAGCCCCTCATCAGGGTAAGACCCAAGCATGTACCTGTGCCTCTCCTGCAGCAACTCTGCTAGAAGGAAGGATGTCTGTGGCCTGGAAAGAAGCTATGGTATATCTAGACCCTACTTGCAGTGAGGCCCCAAAGTGGGCTGTGTGGTGTTCAGCCCTCAGTGAAAAGCATGTTGTTTGAGCTGCCTTGTAGCTCAGAACTGTTTAGGTCTCCAAGGTAGAGGCAAAGCAGAGGTGATGGAGATGGTCATTTATGGCCCTGCAAGGTCAGAAGACCGTTTCTCTGCTCAGGTGCAATAGCACAATCCAGGAATGATGAAAGATTTTAGCTAGTGGTTCATTCCACAGACCTGACAGGTGGAGGAGTGTTAATGGAGGGTCAGCATGCAGTGTGAGTTAGACAGATCACAGGGGACACCGTGCCTCAGCCAGGTGAGCGGTAGGGCACGTGACACTTCAGAGCAGAGATCCAAAGGGCTTTAAAAGTCTACGAGTCTTGGGAGGAGACCCTGGCCGTGTCTTGTGATCATGACAGAGATTAGATTGACAATGTTGAAAAAAAATCCCAACAACCTATGGCATTTTAGTGACGTTTACAAAGTAAAAAATTACCTCTGCCTTTTCCTCAGTGGCTTCAGCTCCATGTATCCCTGCACAGTGTTGCAGGAGAGCCTGTCATTACAGCATCCTTCAGCATAAATGCTGCCATTTCTTTCTGCATGTCACTTGGCAACTGAAAGCGCTACTAAAAACAAAACCCACACACTGTTCAATAATTTAAAATAACAGTGGCTAGACTCAAGTATTTATACAAAATATGAACCTAATGTCTGCTTGAAAATGTTATACATTCTTCTAATTTTATTTACAAATGAAAGGTACCAAATTTCTGATATCAGCCCTTGCACTTGGTTGCAGTTTACTCTTTACTCCTGATGCACACTTGCAACTTTTCAAAAGCAATTTTTCTTAATAATGGTTTTCTTAAAAAATTCTCTTAAGAAATATTATGCACAGAAATATTGTACCCCAGTCCAAGAGCTTAATCTGATGCAAATTTTTCCAGGTCCATTGACTTAACCAGATGATTGACACCAGATGGCCCACCATGTTTGATATTATTACATTAAGGTACTAGCATATGTATAATTTTCTTTTTACGTTTCTATATCAGTAGTATTTTCTTTCTATCAGCTTCAGTTGACTTTTGCAACCTTTATTCAGGGGGATGAAATACATTCCGTGTGAGTAAACATGTTCTGTGATGGATAAATATCAAACTGCTACCTACTAATATGGATAAAACTTGTTTGGTGAAGGATTTTTTAGTCTTAAGCTGTATGTTGAAAATATTTGTTATAGGAGGAAGTTGTGACTCTGATTGTGGATATTCTTTGTGTAAGAATATTGTGGTTTTCTCTTTTACAAAAAATGTGTCTAATTTGAAATGGACAGCTCTATAGTAAATGCAGGCTATGTAAAATTGTACATTTCACCTACTTTTCTCTTGGGCATGAGCCCTTTCTTCATTAATAGATATAGAATCATAACTAGGTCATTTTAGACAATAGATAAGGAATTCTGTCTCTTATAGTAAAGAGAACTACAGTTAAACTACCTTCATAAATAGCCTACAGCTTTCCAAAGATGGGTTTTTGGTTTGGCATATTGACTTTGCATTTATGAGGCAAATATAAGAGAACATCTGGTTTGTTTTATCATTAATTCTGGGAATGTCCATTAATAATGCATTTTTGGGAATTGTTTTTGTTATTCCTGGAGAGCACTGTAATGAGCAATCCTATGCTTGTTCTGCTGAGAGACACATTTCAGTTTAGAGGTTGTTTTGCAGTCTTAATTATATTAGTTGCTATCTCCCTTTTTGCTGCCAGAAAGTGTGTACTGTTAAAATGAATTGCTGAGAAAGATGCCAGTGGACATTGCGGAAAACTAAACTTCACAGTAGTTTAAAAAAAAAAGTAATTTTTCCCTTTTTAATTTTTTTTTTCAAAATTAGGTTAAAATATTTTTTCTGTAATTCTGGCCTACATTCATACAACCTTAGGAAAAACACAGTATTAGTAACACACACCTTTTTTTTTTCCCAGTTATCAGCCTAGCTATGAAACAATTATGAGTGGATAAATTGTTCTTGGTGTTGGCAGGAAAATGAGGTATCAAACACCTCAATGTGCTTCTAGAATTCCTAGTTCTAGGGTAGCCGGATCACATAACTCCATAAACTGAAGCAAGATTTTCCCAGGTCAGTTAGGCAAGCAGTGGTATATGTTGGGTTGTGACTGAAGGCCCCACCTAAGGCAGCTTGGCATGGTTAAGGAAAACCTGGAGCTTCCATCAAGTCCCTAGGTGAAGGAGCTATGGGACGCAGCACCGGAAAAACAGGATTGTCTGGTGGTTCAGAGTACAGTCAGGAAACATAGATTCTGTTCCCCATTTTGGTCTGACATCTGATCCATGCAAATTGTCTCTGTTTATAGCATTGTAATTATGGATCTAGTGTGGAGCTAATTAAAATAATATGAGATTCTTTCCCTTAACTTCCTGGGTGTCAGATCCAATCCCCACACATACTCTGGAAATTTCTACCTCGTATCTGTTGTGGAGTACACACCAAGCCTTCATCCTCTTTCCTTAATGATTTCATTCTGCTTATTAAAGGTGAGAAAGAACCTTTTCCATAGGTACCAGCAGAGCAGCGGGGAGCAAGGGTGCAGTGGTGGAATCAGCGTGCACTCATGGGAAACAACAATACAACACGCAGCTGAACTCCAATGGTCACGCCTGGCTCAGAAACAGTGTGATCCAGACAATTCAAACATCAATTTTTTAAAGAAACAGGGATTGGTTTTTTTACACTGTTTGTTTAAAGCCAGACTCAAATCAATAGCCCTCTCTTCACTGCATTTTTCCTAGAAAAGGGGGAAAGTTTCTCCGATTGTTCATGCATTCTACCAATCCAGCAATGTATATGGCATCACTTACTGTACTGATTTTCTAATTTTCCAGGACCAAGTATAGCAGCCTCTGAAGAGATCAGCAGCTGGGGAGCATTTTGGATATCCAAATTCCTAATGACCCCAGAGTAGTATTCCCAAACCTCTTGGCAGTTCCAAATTTCATGCCAAAAGTTGCAGGCATCTGTCTTACATTTTGAACATTTGTCATCAATATTCTTACTTAATTTAAACATCCGCTTAGGGGGGTCATGTATTCTCAATGAATAAAATTAGCTGCATGTAACCAATCTGTGAATTTGAGTTTAATCATAGAGCTCCGGTCTGGTTACAGATGTCTTTGTCCAAGGACTGTAGTTTACTACTGAATGCCTTCCCCATTAGCTCGGGGATTATCAAGCAAGGATTTATACTGTGTAGAAACCTTTTTCCTTTCTAAATACAAAACTGAATGCTCTCACTGGGGGGATTAAATTCAGACTCTCTGAAAGACCTACAGCTGGTTATCTCCTTTAGCACTGACTTTGCAATCCACACTAAGGTGAGGGGCAGGGCATGGTCTCACTGCCTTGGGAGCATAGCAAAGATCAAATTGCCAGTGAAAGTCACAATTCAGTTCCTGCTCCCTCTTGCTCCTGGGGAAGGAACAAGGTTGCCACCACCTATTTTTCTGGGTCAGTTTACTGCCTGCTCCCACCCTCTCAGCTGCATTGGCTGAAGCTTTGAAGATTCTCAGTCAAAGCTCTGCTACCTTCCACTCTTTTGCTTCAGCCTTTGCTGCTCGCTTTGCCTGTGTTGCCCACTCACTGCTCAAGTGCAGATGCAGTAAGGGGGTGTACAGCTGAGCCTGTGGAAAAGGACATGGCTGCCCTCTCTGATATCATCATGATGATGTGGTAATTCGTCACAAACTCCTCAAATCCTTCTTTGTATCATAAATGTTCTGCACTATGTGATTTCCAGATTTAATAATTCATAACTGAACTCCATTTTAGCAGAATTGTAGCTTTGATGTGACAGCAATGACAGTGTGCTAGCAGTGCATAAATGACAAAAAATTTAATTAATGTTCTTATTTGCATCATATAAACATAATCAAGGAAAAAGCAGGAACAAGATCTGGGATTCAGCCTCTGCTCTCTATCCTGGTCTAACCAGTGTCTATTTCCATGATATTTAGCTTGTAGCACATGTAAGCCATTGTGAATTATGACCTGTTCAGCAGATGAAGCTGCAGTCCATAAGCTAGACTCTCCCACTTCAATCATTAAATCTAGAACCAACTCTCCTTAAGGAAGAAATAATTCATATGACTCTCGGTGCTGAAGGGCTCCAAGAGGCTTTGATTGTGGTCCTCACATCCTTTATTCGCCAGAGTCCAGGAATAAGTCCATTGAACTAACTACATGTAAAACCATCTGATTCTAATGTGGAATTAGTAAGAGGTAAGGATTAAATGAATCTGTTTCTTTGCTGTGATAATATACACAGGTTTTCTTTCCCCAAAAGACACTAGATTCCTCACTCAATACTGAGCTTCCCTGTGAAGCAGCCCAGCTTCATTTCTCTTCAAGCATTAGGAAGCATGATGACCTCAGACAGCTCTGAGGTGCACTGTGAAGGTAAGTATACCAAACTGAATCCAAATGACACAGAGAATACCTGCTGTATATTTTTCCTGAACTCTTTCTATATAAAAACAATACAAAGCTTTCAAAGATTTTTGAAATACTGAAAAGGATGTAAATACGTGAATTCCTGTTTTAGGGGTTGCTTTGGACAATGCCTGATGTTAATTATTCTGTTGTGATAATAAATCCTTTCAGAAAGTAGAAATTAAGGGTCATGAAGAATATTTTGCTAAGAGATCCATAAGAAGCTAAATGATTGATGTGTGTGAGCTGTGTAAAGAATTAATCCTTCTTCAGGTAATCCTGAGATGTCTTCCAAGACACATACTCTTCAGCCATTCATTAAGATCACCAGACCAAATTCTTGAAGTTTTTTTACTCATTATTGTGGATTTAATCTAGTTCTGGCTTTTGCACTGTCTGTATTAGAAAAAAAAAAAACAAACAACAAAACCTCAGGAGCTGAACAAAGTTTGCTTGAAGCAGCACATAGGCTCTTGGAGGCCAGAGGAATACACATTGTATTTACCTTTCTCAGTCATCTTTGTCTGACAGAAGAGTACAGAGATGTAATATTGGATATGGGATGGAAGCCTCCACAGCACTCAGCTGAGCCAACAGGGGTGGTTTTATCTTGTGCATATTTTCATAGAAACTCTTCTGAGGTGAACTGAAACTGGAACTGGGCATGGTACCTTTCTGCACCCTCACAGCCAGAGCGTAGTTCACAGTGGCTGCTTCAAACTCAAAGCCCAAAATACACTTGCTTCAAATTCCACCTGGGAGTTGTTTGAACTCGCCCTGCCAGCAGTGCCTGCCAGATGTCTGATGTTTTGCACCCAGTCTGTGCTGTGTCAGGCTGTGTGACTTCTCTTGCTCCAAACTGGACATTTCCTTTCCTCTCCACAATTCCCTATTGCCTGATCATGTGCTGCTGAGAGCACCTTATTCTCTTCCACCAACAAAACTGCAGCTGGGACATCTGTGTCTGCTCAATTGGACATAGCCCAAAGTTTCCTACCTCAGAACTGCTTTCTCTATGTTTCCACTGTTCCACTTTCTATCAGTTTGCTAAACAGTCATTAGCATTAAGCATGGACACTGATGACTTTTTTATTCCATTAACAGTTTCTCTGAGGAGATTAAAGCCAGTCCTACTTTTTTTTCTCTTTGCCTCCTCCAGCTTCATCACACTATGACTGATACAAATAAAATTAGAAAATGATTTGGTGTTCGCCTTGATTTCAGTACTGCCTATAAAACATACAGATCTCCTCTCATTTTTCACTACCTTCACTTTCTTTGGAGAAAGAAGGGAAACATCTCAAGAACCACTTCTATTCATTTTGTGGCTCCACAGAAGAGATGGGTGTCACCCATTAATTTTTCTGAGGGATGAAAATTAGTCTACGCTCTTCTCTTCCACTTTTTCTGTTATATTAAGCATATTGGATCTGGAATTTGAAGGCTAATGCCAAGACACTTGAATTGTCTCCATTTGCTGCTGAAGGCAGCATGGATGGCAGCTCAGAGAAGGGACACCAGCACCAGGTAGGAGCCACCAACAATACATTCATGCCTGTTGGCCCTGGCTCTCTGCCAGCTGTGACAAAGGACACAAATCACCAGGAGCAAAAGTGACAGTGACCAGGGTCTGCAGTTATCAGGAGTACCATGTTCTGCCCCATCAGAGCTACATGTGTGTGATCTGGTTGCCAGAGGGTCTGTAACAGAAGCAGCAAGGGCCTATGTTCTCTTTCCCCCCTCCCAAGCTATTTTACAGGTATTCATTCTGCTAAGATGAGAAGCAGAAATCGGTGAAACAGCAAGCTAAACCCTCTTCCACATCAGCCTGTTTTGGCCCAGCAGTGTTGAATCAGAGAGAAGCAAAGTGAAGAGTTCTCCTAACACGACGGCAGATGTGAGCCACTGTTTTGCTATGTCTCCAGTGCCAGGGGTAAGGAACCTGGCTACCAGCTTCCCCCAGGCAGTGCTGGGAGCAGGGGAACAGGATGCCTGTAGCTGGGGTCTAGAGGTTCAGTGAGGATCACTGAGGGCATCTGCAGCAAAGTAAGGTTCCAGAGGCTCCTGAGGGAGAGGAACTGTGACCATCAGTGGGGATGACATAAGCTAACATGGCTCAGGAAACCTCTGGAGTGCAGGGCTGAAGAACCTTTCCCATCCTTCAGGGATACCAAGGAGCTTTGCTTTGAAGCCTTTTACTTGAGCAGTCTCATCCAGACATTTTCCTAAAAAAAATTTACTGATTTTAATGTTTGGTCTTTTTATTTTTTTCTGTAATAAAAAAAATGCTTTAGGGATTGGAGGTCTTCTGGTATGCTGGCTTCACAGAAAGTCTGGAGCAGCTTCAATTCAAACCTCTTGCCAGTTCAAGTCCCATTGCAGCATTCAGTGGGGAATTGAAGAACTGGATATGTTTCTCCTGTCTCCAGGCTTAACTCACTGTCTGGATTTATGTCAGTTCAGAGAAGCTGGGATGATTTAAAAATCTGGAAATTTAAAAAGCTGGAAAATAATGTCAGCTTTTTTAAAAGAGCCCAGTGGACCTGGAGATCAGTACATGTGGGGTTTGTGGTCTGGACAGGGTCTGTATCTGCTCTCTTTAATGTCATTCTCATGGTTGCTATGACAGTGCTGAACTTCCAGAGACTTTTCAGACAATCTCAGTAGTCTTCCCAATCCTGCCAAAAACTAGTCTCAGAATTAATATATTTTGTCTCTCAGCTGTCAACTTTCCTTTTAAAGCTCCTAGACCAAGAATATATCTATTTTTGTTAGCTCTAACAGTGACTTGGACAAGCAAACTCTAAGTGCATTTTGGGTGCCCCTGGCTAAAAAAACCTTATTTGGCTCTGTATGGATTCTGTAATCTTTTTGAATCTAATTATTTTTGCACTACTCTCCACTAAAGACTAGCTACAGGATGGTAATAGCATGTCCAAGTCATAACAAAACCCCCAAATCACATCCCTATGCTCTCCTCCAAACCGTGGAATGAAGACAGGCATCCCCAAAGTGGACAGCATTGCCTTGGGCAGACCCCTCTCCCTGTGAGTGGAATATGCTCAGGGCAAGGATATATCACAGCTCACTCACTTCACCCTGTAGTGTGAAAACTACTCTCCCTCCTGCAGAGGGCTTCCAGCTCTCCTCTGAAAATCAGGGCCAGCAAGTCATCTGGAAATCAGCCTGTGGTCATTCCCTTCTTTCAAGATACGGCCGCTCCTTTGGCAGGCTGCAGTTGATGTTGAAAAGAAGAAGTCAGGCTCCACTCTCCTACATTCTGGTAGAGGGAGTGCCTTCTCTTGCTGGTGGGATGAGACAATGAAATGATGAGGGGGAGGCTGCAGGCACTGCCAGTCCTGCTCTGCAGGTCCTAGTGTACTGTGGACTGAGCAGGTGGCCCCACTGCTCCTCACACAGCCACCCTCATCAAACCTTTAGCCTCGTGAAAACTGCAGCACGTACAAAATGTCAGTGCCTCCTGGGACATGTAGTAGCTGAATTTTAGCTTTGACCTTGGGTATTTAGTCTTAGATTGAAGCAGAATTTGTCCCTCTTTCTGTAGGGTGCTGATCTCTAAGATTAGTTTTAACCTCTCAGGTTGGTTTTCCATGTTTCTTCCTTGTCTGAAACAAGTAGCCATAACTAATCTTTCAGTTTCCGATCTGCAGGAACTTCATACTCCATGAAATGTGAGTTTGACATTATGCCTCAGTAATAGAAATGCTTTGCACAAGGGCTGCCCTTTTTTGATTAGCAGTCGTAAAGGGTGAGGTGCCGAAGTCTGATATACTACAAAATTATGTAATTTTCACACTGGGATCTCTTGTACAAAACAAGACATGAGTTTCCATGACACACATTATTAGTAGATAAACTAATGCATTAAGTAGGTGGAAACAACTAATTGTGTGAGAAGAGGGAAAGGTTGCAGCCAAGGGTTATATGATTTATCTTGCTGCTCCTCATGTATTCAGTCAAGCACTTTAGTTGCCTATTTGAAGCTGTTTGAGAAAAAGCTTTGAGGAGAATCTCCACAGATGAGGTATGAACAAGGGGAGATGACTTATGGTCAGATAGACAGTGCTCCTTCACTTGAGAGCGGGTGACAGGGGAGAAAACTGCCTTGGAAGTTCCATCTCTGCATAATGATAGAGCCCAAAGGGGCATGGAACAGGCCAACAGTATGAGAAAAGGATCACAGTCAGTTCAGGGACAGTGTCATTAAGCTGAAGATGGTGACGAGCAGGAGGTCAGAGGTCTCACCGAGGCAGGTTGTCACAGTTGCTGATGTGGATCAGGGGCAGCCAGGGCAGATGGTACACTTGGAGCAGTTACCACAAAATTTGAAAAAATATCCAGATGCTAGCTGCAAACAGGGATGCCAGTGCACCTTGGGAGGAATTGTGATGATGGATGCAGAATAAAGTGAAATCAACGAGCTGCTCTTTAAAAGCAGAGATTAACTCCCACGTTATTTTGAGGGGAGAAAATAAAGTGAAAATGACAAAGAAAAATAAATCTTTATTTTTTCTATTTTAAGGGAACACTACAGAACTACATTAAAATCTCCCCCTGAGCTGCTATTTTGTCTTCATGGTCCAATTTCCTGCCTTGGGCTGATTTAAGCCTGCCAAAGACAAAGCAGCTTCTGGTTATGCTCAGCTTTCTCAGGGTGACTCACTGGAAACCCTGCTGCAGCCACTTCTGCTGTGTTTTTTCCTTTACAGTGTAAGAGCTTTGCAAATTAAAAGGCTCTCTGGTGAAGATATAACCTCATTGCATCTCAGTCTCTGCTGAATTAAATCCATTTTTTTCTGTATTATTAATATTGTATAAATGATATTTCTTTTCCAAGGCTGATGGTGGCTGATCTAGGAAGGTGCTTGTCAGGTGATCCATATCTTTTCTTTTAGATCAGATTCTTGCTTATAAAGAAAGAGATAATGTCTCTTATTATCCATTAAAGTACTCAGATGATTTTATTTAGTCACATCAATCAATGATTATTTCAAGTTGTCAAGACTTTCCTCCAAATGGCTAGAAATAGTTTAAAGCAGATACACTGTTTTGGGTTTTCATTAGGAGAGCAAGCCTGTAAAAACCAGAATTTTTAATGGATAATTGGTGGAGGTTTAAGAAAGCATTCCAAGTGGATTTTATGATCAGGTGCTTCTTTATAGCCTTTATACTCACTGAGGGTAACAGATTCAATCTGAAGGGGGATGTGAAGGTCGTGGCAATGCTGAACCACTCTGGAATGAAGGATTGACATAAATGTTCAGCTGTAAAATGGTACCTCCAACTTACCTTAATTCCTTTAGGCAGCTTGGTTCACTAAAACCTGTGAAGAGACTATATCCATGGCCTGACATGGCTAAAAGCTGTATCCTAGGGAGGGGTTATGAAAAGGAACTATGATTTTTATTTTGATATTTTCTACTCCTACTTTACAAACCTTTGAGATAATCATAATTACCTGACCTAATGGAAGCTGAATAGTGTGCAGTCTTTGAGATCTGAAGTTTGCTTTGCACACCACATAGTTCATTAAAGATTGCCTGACAGGTCTCCTGGAACTGTCTCCTCAGCTGGTGGAAATCAGGGTAGCTCCACAGGCTTCAAAGGATCTGTCTTCTTTTCTCCTCTTATGTGTAAACAGCCTCTTAAACTAATGAACCGAGATCTCAGGTTCATGACACAGTTAGAAAGGGAAAGCAGATAAGATGAACTCGTGCAACATTCACATCTTGAGTCTCAGTTGTTTTATTATTTAGTAATCAAAAACAGAACTTTAGCACTTAGTACGGGCTAAGGGTAGGTTTGGATGGGACAGGCAGTGGATTTCACACACAAAGAGGAACATCACATCTAGCAATTTGTATTATGTACCCTGCAGCTAAATCTGTGCATCTGAAAAAGGCATCTACATTATCAGGGGGCTGGAGAGTAAAATGGGACATGCCTGAATAAATGAAGGAGGTGCTTCAAAATTTCTGAGGTATGGAATGAGCCAGAGCCCACAGCATTCCCACAACAGGTTACACACTCTACACAGGGAAGCTTCTCTCCTGTGAAACCCTCACTCCTCAAGCACCTTCTTGTGCTATTTCTGTTTTGTTCAGATCTCAGTGCAGCACCCATCACTTCTACCTGGGCCAACAGGCTGTGACCTGACTTGTCAGGTGACCTGAATGACCTGTCCCTGAATGGTAAAATAACTTCTGCCTGGGCACAGTCTGCCCCAGCCCCCAGGGTCCCTGCAGGGATGGTGGCAGCGTCTGGAGTGCTGTACCACATCCATAAGGGCTTTGAAGGGCAGCAGGAGAATGGTCCTGGTGTACTTAGACCATGTCTATGGAAGAAAGCCAAGGATGGCTTTTAAATGGTTTTGCATTTACTAAATTTGACGTCCATGAAGTTTGACTGGTTAGCAAATGTACTTACATGCCAATTTACTGGTAGTCTAAAACCAGAAACAAATAGCTCTGCATGTTACATACAGCAATTAATAACCTTTTAATAGTCTTCAGTGATGGTTTTCAGGAAATAAAGTTGTACTATTAACATTCCTGTAAAACCATTAGTCCTAAATGCATGTAATTGATGGGAGTACTAATGTTTGTAAAATGAACTGAGACTGATTTATAAGTCTGATAATAAAATAGTTCAGTAAAGGGCTTTGATCTCATAGCTGTGAAAACAGTACACACACCTTAACGATTATCCTTGCAGATATCCATCCTCCTTTCAACTTTTACTAGCTTCAGTCATGGCAATTTAGAAAGGAAAAATCCCAACTAAATGCAGCTTGATAGAGACAACTGTTGATCAGTTACACTCTGTTCTCCTTCCGCATATGAGCATCCAGTAGACTCAGTTTTTCCATAGTATTGAAACAGTTAATTTTGCTCACTAAATGAATACTTTCAATTAACTTCTAGGCACACTTAATAAATTCAAAAGGTTGCATTCATTATGTGAGTGAGAGGCAATCTTCCCACAGATGCCTCAGTATTTTTGGTACTTGTCTAGGATTCTCTCATCTGTTTCCTAGGATCAGGAAAGGTTCTACACACAAGGTTTTACAGGCTGATTGTCTTAACTCTTTAAGATGAAGATATTGTCCTTTGCATAAATAATTCAGCATTTTTGTAGTTGTTCAGTGTGTTGACTCTCTCAGCTTCTTCCTCTGTCACTATCTACCACAGCTTTTTTTTCCCCCAGGCAATTTGTAAACAGTTTAGAGTGGTAAAGGTTGAGAAAAGCATCTCCTCCTCTGCATACCTCCTCGTCTAGCAGGTGGGACACCCTCCCTGAGAGTGGGAGACCTCACATCAACTCCCCGTGTTGAAGCAGGCAGCAGGAGTACAGGAACCTGTGTCTATCACAACCCACATGCATATTATTTACTTCTAGGAGGGACCAAGCAGAGGGAAGGAGGAAGCTGGCAGCATTGCAGGTTTCATCTGTTCCTGTGCATTCAGCCTCTGAAATCAATATAGTTGATTTGGAAAAGCTGCTGTCAACACCTCTCCTCTCCTCTCCTCTCCTCTCCT